>JAOEHY010052637.1:0-27515 GCA_025447955.1 Psilopsiagon aurifrons
AACCTGTGGGAGTTGCATTCTTTCGATTCTCCATGTAGCAAACTGCGTGGCTGATTTACGGCCTAAACCACGACAAGGTAATATCTGGCATGTGCTTAGAGACATGTTTTTCCTCACTCTTTCAAAAGACTAAATACTATTTAATTTTAAAGACGTTCTGCACTAAATGGAATCAACTCCACTCTTTTCAAATTATGACAATGCAAAATCAGTGGTAAAGGTGAGAATACTTCAAGTATGTCTACAACAGCATAGAGACAAAGTAATGACTGTGATAAGACTGAGTCCAACTTTAATAAACAGACATCTTTTAAGAGGAGATGTTTCCTGTTTGCTCTAAAGCAACTGAAGAGCACTGAGATTCAAGCAATAACGTCTCCTTTAGAGCAGGCCTGTTTCGTTTCATGTTTGTCATTTTATGTTTCTCATTTCCCTTCCTTTGGAATACATTTTAGCCCCCAGGAAAAAAGTTGGCTAGCTCTGTTATCACCTCAGTGCCACAACTAAACTATGGAAATTACATTTCCTTTGGCAGTACTCCTTCCTTTGAGCAACTGTCTTTCATATTGGTTATCATGCTTCATAAGGCTTAGAGGCAGCACTTGAATCACATCAAATATCTTTACAGTTTTGCAACAAGAAAATGGTGAAAACATCTCCTTCACTTATAAATGTATCTATTTTGGGACATAAAAAGCCAAACAGAAGGTAAAAAGGTATAAACTGAATACAGAAAGGCAGGGCTCACAAGGTCATTGTTAAAGGCTGCAGGAGAAAGCACACATGAATATTGCTGATGCAAGCAGGTCTCCATCACTGTGCAGGATTTTTTAATGGACACAGTAACTGATCAGCAATTCTATGGTTATTTTTTGCTGTAGTAAGTAACAAAAAATACTTTTCCGATAAAAATGGAGAGTCATTTAAAATAATATTACAGAGTTATAAGCAAGATTCAGCAAAATATGGCCTCTTGCTCCTATGCCATGAAAAAGAACATGGCTCAGCAAATCACTGACTGGCACAGCAGTTTCAAATACACATAAACTGAAGGCTGAATCTGCAAATCTGCAATTAAAGAAAAAGAACATCAAATTCATTATGAAAAAGGTTGGGGAATTTTTCTAGTTTCTACAGCCAGCATGGAGTTGTGCATTTGCTTTTGCAGCATGGCCAGAACATGTTTAGAAATCTGTTATTGATCGAAACACGATACTGATTGATCTAATAGACTTTAAAGTACTGTGTATGAGTTCTACAAGCTATTTTTTTTTATTTTAATTCTGAAGTGCATACAGAGATTAATTCTGGCCATTATTGGGTACATTTTGCACATATATGAACCACTTCAAACACTTTAAAACAAATCGTATTAATGGGGCACTATAAGAAGCTGCCTCCTCCAGCTGTTCCAGCCCAGGCCCTTTTCTGCCCGGCCTGATTTCCAGCTCAGGGATGAGGGTGACATTTTCCCATTTGCAGAAGTGAAGCTGAGACAGTGTCCCTGTGACACACATGCAGATGACACTGACACAGCTGGGCACATGTGCTGACACAAAGGGTGCTCTGCCTCTGCAGCACCCCAGAGAACTCACACAGCCCCAGGGCAGACACCCCAGACCCTCCTCCTCTGGGCACGGTTCAGGCAGGTCACCAATGCAGCGCGCACAGGGCAGACGCTCCCCAGGGTCACAGGCACACGACCTTCTGAGTACCACCACAGACCCTCTGCTGCCCGGCACCCTGCCCCAAGCCAGGGTCTCCTGCTCGCTGGTTGGTCCAGATGGGAGTTCACTGATGATTTCATATGCTCACCCCCTGTGCTTCAGGTCTGGGGAGGAAACAGGCACCCACCCCTTAGCAGTGACACTAGGCATATGGACTGTGACCTGTGGTCTTGCTCCAGCCACCAGCCCTGAGCCTCTCACTTGTCTCACACTCATGCTGGTGACTTCCAGCATGGGGGTTTTGGGAACACACGCCCTTCCCAGCCTACAGTGGGAAGCTCAAACTTCAAGACCAGCTTCAGCTGCCAGTACTGAATCACTGACCCTGAGAATCATTTAGGTTGCACAAGATCTTTAAGATAACTAAGTCCAACTGTTACTCCAGAACTGCCAAGTCCACCACTAAAATATGTCACTAAGTGCCACACCTACACTTTTTGAGACCTGAAGGTCCTTTAAATACCTTCAGGGATCATGTCTCAAATACAGACCTGGGCAGCCTGGTCCAGTGCTTAGTAACTGTTTCAGCGAATAAATAGCTCCTAATATCCAAACTAAAACTTCCCTGGCACAACTTCAGGCTGTTTCCTCTCATTCTTTCACATGTAACTTGGAAGAAGTGTTCCAACACCTCGCTACAACCTCCTTTCAGGTAGTTGTAGAGCAACTCAGACCTCCGACTCACAAGAACAGCAGACCACACAGACCAGTGGTGCTCACAGCCTGGTCTGACTTCGGCCCCCACTCCTCTTACTGTGGTGCCCAGCAGCTGGCACAGAGTCCTTGCAGAACTTTCACACGTGGGACAGACTGAGATTATGCAGACAGGGAGTTAAAAAAAAGGAGTTAGTACAGACTGTGTCATTCAGGTACAGGGCTCAGCCAGACAAGTGTTCTTACCAGCCAGTTTTCATGAAACTGACCCTTTTTCTATCTATTCCTCTTTTCTTTCTCACCTGCACACTGCCTCATCAACTTGTACAGGTCCACCAACACCCCTGTAGCCCTCAAGACCTCAAAGTTTGGAGATCTGTCAGGTCTGTGTCTCAGTATACTTTGTGCTTCCCCCTCTTCCTCAGTATTCCATCTGACAAGGTCCTAGATCAGATAATCTTATGGGAATAAACATTTCTACACTTCACATACCTTTACCAGTTGGTGTGACCGATCAGCTTCATCTCATCAATGATGGCTGATCTCATCACTGCCTCCCTCATTTCTTGGCCAGGTTTGTCTCTGTATTCTTGCTTATGGCCTCTTCCTTTTCTTAATATCCCCTTTTGTGTTGAGAAAGTCCTTGACCACACAACTTAAAAGGAGCAGACATTCTCCTTCCATATTATCTTTCCAGTTAGCACATGACTGAAAAATATTATCACAATTGTGTTATAACGGAATATAGTTCAGAATATAGCAGAAAAATGAAAAAAAAAAAAATCTTTATTTTACAGTTATACAAATAAAAAACAATCCCCATAGCTGTACTTGAAATAATATTAACAGTGTCAAACATGACAATCTTGACAGAATACATATCAATACTTTAAAGCACAAAAACTGTATTACATATGCTCAGTAGCAATAGTACTGTGCAGGAATGAAGCTCCCTGTAAACGCACTTCTTTAAATTTATTTACATTTATAACAATTGTGCTTTTCCCTACACAAAGTAACAGTGCTCTTAAAAATAAATAATGTGCAATTTCAGGGTTATATCCTGAAATATGTTAATCTGGATCCCCATCTACATCCTGGACATGTCTCACCCAGGAAAGTAACTGTAAAGAGTGCTCAGCACTTTGCTAGATTAAACACCAAAAAAAAGGTTATTGTTTTTCTTCAAATTGTAGTCAGTTAGACAAAAGGTGTTGACCTCAAGCACATGTTGCTTATATTATTTAAGAAAAAAATGGCAGAGTCTTTATTACACATTAGATTGTGCTAACCAGACAAAGTTTGAAAGGTTCAGCAGATCTTTTGTCTGGAGAGCAGCTCAGAGGTCTGGGAGATAGAACTGTCCCAAAGCAGAAAACTTAATAATCAAATATGTAATATGAAATACTCTCTCTACAGAAACATTAACATATACATTAATAAACAATTCACAATAAATTGATCTGTATTAAATTAAGTTGTTCAATGTAAAGCTGCCGTAAGAACTGGAAAGACATACACCGCTGTCTTGATTGCAGCTCCCAGTTCTTGTTTTTAACATAAGTTCTGTAACTTCAGCTGGCAATTGATATGACTAATATGAGGACCAATTTGAGGAAGACTCAACTGATGGGCATTCCTCAGTTGTTCCTCAACACGGCAGATATCATTACAACATTAGGGATCCTTCTTCTTTTTATCCTATCTACCTTCGTATTAGTTGTTGAGATTGTTAGATGATAAAAGTGGTAATTGTAATAAAGCCTGTTTATCTAATCTGTGCTGCAGGCAACACAGGAGGCGTGTTATATGTATATAATGTATATAAACAACAGAAACCATCCAAGGCAGCTATGAAGGTTTGAGATGCTGCCCACTGAAGAGCCACAAGGTGAAATTTATTCCATTGTAAAATACCTATACAGCAGCTAAGCCTTTGGTGCTATGCTCCAGATCACCTTTAGGGAAAAAAGAGTCACACAGTGGAAGTATTCTGGTTTTTCATTCAGGACCTGGGGTGCCTCAACAGAATTGCACAAATTGCCCAGGGCAATACAAAGCCAGGTAGGTATACAGGAGAGGGTGAAAAAGATCACATGTCAGTTAATATTTTAGTATACTTGAATTCTCTTTTTGTTGATATTAGAGAGAAGAAAAGATGTTCCCAGAAGGAAAGATAAAAGCTAAACAGATGCTTCTTGAGCTTCTGTGAGACTGGCAGCTGTGAATTCTTTATCTCAATAGAAATTCTGTCAATATATATGAAAAAAGTTTTGAAAGATCAACAGCAGCAAAACACTAACAGAAAGAACAGGAATATTCTCATCTTTCATCAAGGAAATAACCTTGTTCTAAACTCTCAATACACAGTGTACAAATAACACCCTCTGGCTTATCAAAATCAAACTAAACACATTCAAGTCTGTATTGCTGTTCAGATTCTCATGATGCCTAGGTTTCAGTGGTAATCATGTTAGGGTCACATACTACACCTTAGCATATAGCCAAAGTAAACAGATATGAGTAAGAAAGATTGGTGAATTAGGAAAAATGCTACTGTGTCTTAAATACAACAAAATGACCTTCTGTTTCCCAAAAACTTTTTGCAAAACTGTCTGCAAGGCAGTAATGTAGCTACTACATTTGCATAACCACAGACCTTTAGTCATGCATTTGAAATACAGGTGAACTTGAGAGGGAAACTGGGTAATAAATGGCACTTTTAGCTAGTCAATGTTTGAGAGTGTTGTGCTACATATGAAATTGCTCAAGTTAGTTCAAAATTCAATAGGTACGGGGAAGATCATACTTGCAGATGAGGGCCTATCGTAGAGCTAAGAACATAAAGGAAAATACACATACATTTTACCTGCATGCTTTCTCCTTAGCCTAGCATGACATGAAAATAGTGGAATCATGGTGTTCTTCATTTACCAGCTCCATTAGCAGTAAAACATATCATATGCAGACAGGTTCGTTATGTTAGTACATGCTGCATTGACACTTTACCTCCCTGTAATTTCTTGTTCTCTTTTTTGAAATAAGAGAGTGGTTTCATGGATAAACAGGAATGATGCTCAGAAAAATCACTGTGAGATAATGCAGCTCTGTTATTTCAATTACACATCAGAACATGAAGCTGATATCATTCAACACTGTTAGAAATTTAAGTTTTAAAAGAACTGTTTGATCTACAGTTCTTTTATTTTCTATCTAATTGGCTAGGTCTCCTTTTTTTTTTTTTTTTTTTTAGACACGTTCCAATGTCACCTGAGTTCCTTTAGACTTTGTATTTTCCTTTAAAATCAGGAACAAAAATTATATGTATAATGTACATATATATATATTTGAATGTATGAAATAATTTCTTTACTCCTGTAGATTTTTCTGAAGAGTGAAAGTCCACATGCAAAGTGAGAAAAGAAGCTTTGCTTTAAGATGCTTAACTAAAAAATTTAAACAACAAAAAGAATACGCTCCCTTCAGCAGCAAAGAAACATCATAATAAATCTACACCGTTTCTTCAAGGAAAAAAAACAATGTGTCTAAAAGTAATCTTTGGTACCAAAAATAAGGGCACCTTCTCACATGTTTTCATATCTGAACATAACAGAAAAACTACTCTTTAAAAATGGATCAAGATGAACTGGCTCCATGTAGTGGGCATTGACAGTTCTAGCTGGAAAAGCAATTGGGACGTTAAGGGCTGTGTGACCACAAGATGCATCACAATAACAACTGATAAAATACTTGATTTTTGATTGACATTTCCCTCCACCCTCCCACCCTTATGAATTCTTTTCCTAAGACAATTCCATAAGATATATACTTTAATTACATTCTCAAAATCCTTTAAGGGCTCAAATACTTAAAAGCAACAAAACCCAAACAACAGTAGTAAGAAAAACAGCAACAAAAGCTGAGATTATAATACAGGATCACAAGCAGTCTGATTTGTTTGATCTTTCGGACTTCACTTTCTCTACTCAATTCCATCGTGATCTTTTTGCTAAAACCTCATTTAATTCCTCAAAGAAATATTCCATCCACTGGGGATTTCTTCTGAGGGCTGCCTGACCACAGAAGCAAGTCAGCAGTAAGCAAGTTGTATTTTTCTTCTTTAGTTCATGATGAATGTGTCACTGGAACCTGTAAACACTACTGAGCATACATTCAAGCTTTGTTCTTAGTGAAAGTGGCACTTACTTGAATCCTTGCAGTCAAGATAGCTTAGTTATATAGCACTTTACAGGTATAATAGCTGGTTATGAACTTCTGATAAAATTCATTTTTCTGATGGCTTACTGAGTATTGAAACATATCTTCACTGGGATCTGATTGCCATTCCACAACATCTTTATGACAAGGTGTGTATACTGTACTTCTTGTTGTACTTTACATGAGCTTTATTACTGTATGCATTTCCCTGTTGTTAATTTAAGTGCTCCTCTGTTATGTAATACATACAATGTCTTAAACTCTAATGGCATCCTATGAGGACTGGCATTAGAAAAGTACCGATACTTCAGATCATCATAATAATGGTACTTGACAGGTTTTCCACGTAAATCCTTTGGGAATGGCCAAAATCCATACAGATGAATTTCATCACAAAATCTGGTGGCAAGAGTATACATGAGAAGACCAGTGCTGGGTCGTTTAATGTGGACCTTGTTTGTCAGCCAATAGCTGCAAAGAAAGAGAAATTACATTAAGAAACTCTTATACAACTTCATGTGAATAAATCCTGTAAACTTATTTTCTCTGTTATTCATTTATTTTGCACTATAATAGAAGCAAAAGTTCCATTCTTCTCTCTAAACTGAGATTATAAATCACGATGCCATTTTGGCACACCTTTATTCCACCTAGAAGAGAAGTGAAACTTGACACCATGCTGAAGAAAACCTGGCCAACTAAGGTACTTAATTCAAGCTTTAACCCTAACAAGAAATCACAATGCCTGCAAATGCTAGAAAACTGTAGTTAAAATCCTTAACCAAATCAGGGAACAGACTCTTGCTATAAACTTTGACCTCTTGCAGTATCCAATTCACCTTATCAAGTCAGTCCTACACAGAATATCTGATTGTGATTACTTCACAGGTTGCTCGCTAAATAGAAAGTAAATGGAAATAATACATGTAACACTTTAAGAATGTGATTTTCAGAAGTAAACAGAAGCAAAGCTTCAATTACTTTGTGATTAAGTATGCAAAGCTTCCTGGTCCCTAACAGCAGCCTCCAGAAAAGCAAAATCTTACAGTAGTTAAGTTTGAAAAGGCTTTGTTTTGTACTCAACAGTTCACAGATCTGACTGAAACTATAGGACAGTTTCCTAAGCAGGTAACAACATGTCTGGTTAGTCTCTTCAAAACATTGAATGGCATGAAATGGCAGTCAAATGGATGTGTGGGAAATTGCTTTCCTCACATTGTAACCTATTATGCAGAAAATTTACGCATCCCAGATAAAATAAGTCTATCATGTTTCATGTCAGTCTGAAATGAAAGAAAGGCTAGTTCAGTACTGAAGTTATTTTAGGCAGGTTCATGTGTTTAGTTTTTAATAAAATTACACTTAATAACAGGTTTGCAACAGATAAGTAAATATAGCAGACTACACAAGATTAAAGGACAACCTGCTGATAGTAGGGGACTGGTAACACTCTTTTTTCACGAAAAAAGGGTATGCTCAAGCAGTTCTAACTATACCCTTCTGCTCCTACTCCTTTCATCTGATATTATCCCATTTTCACCTTAGCTTCTTGTCCCAAATTGAAGCCATCTTTGCCTCCAAAAGCTTTGTACCTGCCTCAGACATATTATAGTCAGTCGTGGCCACACATCTTACACCTCTTTCATCCAGTCCAATACGGTTCTCTTCTACAATCCTTTCTTTCTACTGAGTAGACACACTTCAAGGAGATCTCACATGACTTTAAAATTTAAATAGTAACCATCTACATATTTCACTGTTACATATAAGAGTGAAAATAATCAAAGACATCTTTTAGTATTTGTTAAGACTTGAGATAAGTATTGTCAATAATCAGTTTGCATCAGGAATATTTTAATACTTTCTGGTTCTTTATGCTTAAAGAAAATATTTTTTCCTTCCTTTTTAAAGCTGTTATCTTACCAAAAGCTAGTTCTTACATGTAGTTCCACACCATGAATAGAAGACTTGCATGTTTTAACATTCTATACAGAAAAATGTAATTTTTGGCAAAGCCTATTATCTCTTCTAAGATAATAATAAAAACTAGGGTAAAGGAGAAAAACTTATGTGTTAAATAAAATAATTTGATTTCAAATTGAGACATAGGTATGAAAGTTAAACATCTCAGCAACGACTTTTACAAGAACCGTGGGGTTATTCAGGCTGAAAGGGATATCAGCAGATCTCTAGTCCAACCTCCTTCGCAAAGTAAGGTCCCTCAGCCACTGCTGACAGAGCCCGTGCTCCAGCTCAACCACCTCTGTACCTCCCAGCAAAATTTGCTGCAGTTAGCAATGTCTTTCCTGCATTGGAGGGGCTAAAGTAAGGCCACAGTGCTCTGGATGTGGTCTAACAAGTGCTGGGTAGAGGAGGCAATCACTTTCCTCACTTGACCAGTTACCTTCCTGTCAATACAGCCCCAGATGTTTTTGGCCCTTTGCTGCCAAGAAGTACTGATGACTTGAGCTCTTGCTTCCTGCCAGATCACAGAACCACAGAATCTGTTAGTGTTTGAAGGGATCTCTGGAGATCATTCAGTATAACCCTCTGCCCGAGCAGAGCCACCTAGAGCAGGTCACACAGGAGCGTGTCCAGGAAGGTTCTGAATGTCTCCAGAGAAGGAGACTTCACAAGCCCCCCTGGACAGCCTATCCCAATACTCTGCCACCCTCAATGTAAAGAAGTTCCAACTCATGTGGATGTGAAACTTGTGTTTCAGCTTATAGCCACTGCTCCTTGTCCTGTGGCTGGGCACCAGTGAAAAGACTCTGACATCATCCTGCTGGCACCAGCCCTTTGAGATATTTATATGCATTAAATACATCCCCTCTCAGTCTTCTCTAGACTAAACCGGCCCAGCTCTGCAATCTCTGCTCAGAGAGATGCTCCAGACCCCAGATCATCCTTGTGGCCTTCACTAGACTCTCCAGTAGCTCCTTGTCTTTCTTGCACTGAGGACCCCAGAACTGGACAGTTCCCCAGATGTGGCCTCACCATGGTCAAGCAGGGTGAGGATCACCTCCTTTGATCTGCTGGCCATGTTCCTCCCCAAGCACCCCAGGACATTCTTGTTCCTCCTGGCCACCATGGTCAAGCAGAGTGAGGATCATCTCCTTTGATCTGCTGGCCATGCTCCTCCCCAAGCACCCCAGGACATTCTTGTCCCTCCTGGCCACAAGGACACACTGCCAGCTCATGGTCAACTTGTCATCCACCAATACTCCAAGGTCCTTGTCAGCTGAACAGCTCTTTAGTAGATCAGCCCCAACCTGCGCTGACACTTGGGGTTCTTCCTCCCCAGGTGCAGCACCTTATAGTGGCTCTTGTTGAACCCCATTAGGTTTCTCTTTGACCAATTCTCCAGCCTATCAAGGTCCCACTGATGTCCAACTTCCTTCCCGCAGAGGTGATCCCTGCCATTCAGTCAGCCCACAGCCCGTGCTGCTGCGTTAACTCATTCTCAGGTGCAGGCCTCTGTATTTGTCCTTGCTGGATTTCCTAAGCCTCTCATTAGGCTATGGGGTCAACTAGACTTTGGCCCACTTAGTAATCCAGCCATCCGCAGTACAGTATCCTAACCTGGATAGAAGAATACTGTGGGAGACAGTGCCAAAAACCTCGCTTCCATTCAGGTATATGACATGCAGTGTTCTCCCCCATGCACAATGTACTGGAGGTTTATAAAATGTTCCATTTTTTTACCGTTTTTAAAAGGACTTATCTTTATCAGATAAATCATGCTCTGTTCTTATTCACACTGACAACAAATAATAAATTCTAAATCCTAGTGTTAGAAACAAAAATATTTTTACATTTTCTTGTGAAAGGTTATTTTCCTACAACTAAAAGCAAGCTGAAACCTGTGACTTTGTAGTAAAATACTATTTCCCTATGACTTGGCAGAAAAAATGGTTTGAAACCTATCATCGGTTACTGAGGGTAAGACTGAAAATTCAAAAATAAACCTGACAGATATGAGAAAATAGACAGCACAACAATTTAAAAAACAGGAAATATAAATTATACAGAGAATTGCCTGCAAAGGCTGGCAAAAACTCTTAAAGTAGTACTTCTTCAGAGATGCTTGTGGAGGTTAGAACTGGTCTTAAACTGCATGAGAGTTAACAGGGCAAAACACAGATACCTATATTGTAACAAGCTTGTAATCTGACCTATTTGCATGCCAATTTTTGCCATCCCAGAAGCAGTAAGAAGGCTTTCTACTCCAAGTAAAGAAGCAGAAAATGGAAAACTTCCTCTACCAGGAACCTCCAGTCACAAACACGCTGTACCTCCACCAGAATCAATGGGATTACACTGGAAAGTAAAAAATTAAGACTTGGTTTCTGTTGATGTCAACAAACTCTCATTCGAGGTCTGGAATTCTAAATATACATTTGAGCATATTTCTTTTCTTTGTAACGTTTTACTTTTTTTCAGTCCTCACAAATATTCATCTTTTCTTAACTCCAGCTCACCTGAAACTACTTAACTCAACCTTGCATGAAGGAAATTTGAAATAAAGTGAAATAAATAAAAACCATGGTGTGAACAGAATGTAATATAAATTATTACTTCTTTGTTCAGGAGTAGCCTTCTAGCAAAACTATTGCCCTCAGTTACTGGTTACAACACTTCAACAATTGTAACCAATTTTTGCCACTGGGTTCAGTCACAATGCAGTACGACGTACAAATTACTGCATACTGACCTTAAGCCTTGTAAGTGAGCAGTAAATTGATATGATTTGTAATGGTCTGGAAAAAAGAAAGGGATCATGAAAGAAAGGAATATGAGAGGAAATAATCTTTCAACACCTGAAAACGGTAAGAAAAGTAATTAAAGAGATAGTTAGGCTGAGAAAGTTGGTGTTGTTCAGCCTGGAGAAGAGGAGACCTCATAGCAGCCTTGCAGTATCTGAAGGGGGCCTATAGGGATGCTGGGAAGGGACTCTTCATTAGGGACTGTAGTCATAGGACAAGGGGTAATGGGTTCAAACTTAAACAGGGGAAGTTTAGATTGGATATAAGGAAGAAATTCTTTAGTGTAAGGGTGTTGAGGTACTGGCATGGGTTGCCCAGGGAAGTCGTGAATGCTCCATCTCCGCTGGTGTTCAAGGCCAGGTTGGACAGAGCCTTGGGTGGCATGGTTTAGTGGGAGGTGTCGCTGCCCATTGCAGGGGGGTTGGAACTAGACGATGTTAAGGTCCCTCCAAACCCTAACTATTCTATGATTCTATGTAAAAGTCTGCCCTGATGAATGTGAGATAAATAAATTTTTTACATCCTTAATCACTGTTAAAAGATTGTTTTGACACTTAACATTTGTCTTGTGTTTACAGAACCTCAACGTTTTGGCCTTTAAAAATATTAAATCTCTTTCTGACAGATCAAAATAATCTCCTACGGTTTAACCCACAGTCAAACCCACCACACTTTCACCCATACCTAGCAAGATATTTTTACATTTATAAGAATGAAATGTACTACTATCAGGATGTTTGCAGAAGAACTGTTAACTGCATAGCATGCTGCTGCCAGATAATGACTTCTTGCAGCTACTGAGAAAAATTAAATTCAAACAAACACAAACAAAACATAGACATCTGTTTTAAAGACAGTTAATGTTAAAATGATCTTTTGACAGGACTCTATTGTAATGACTAACATACACAACACCTAGTGCTGATTGTCATTGCATTAAATGGATACTGGGGAATTCTAATGACAACTGTTTACTACTGTGAAATAGATGGCTTCTAACTGTATTAAAACATGAGACACGCTTTCCAAGGTTCTATTCAGAATTACATATGTCATCTGAGACAAGGAATACTTGATATGATCAGCTACATTCAAACGTCAGACAAGCCAGTGTATTTAACAACTTTATTTGCCATACCTATAAATTTGGCAGGATTTCTAAGTATAAATGAGCTAAGAATTTGGTTGTGACGTATTTCAGCAGATTATTAACTCCTTTCTCTGGAAAGGACTGAAACTGAGGAAACATGCATGTTATAACCTGAATAGCTCTGTAGGTTATATATACCAAGCTCTGTTCATTGAGTGGCACGCTGATCACCAAGCAAACTCAATCATACACAGTTGCCTGTCACTGAAATTCTGTTCCTTTTAGAGCTGTTACATGGAGGGAATATTTTTAAAAGAGTCTTCTGGGAAATTTTATATGATATTTAAAAAGTCAAAATACTAACATAAATAACAAGGTAGAAGCAAAACATTGTGTGAAAAAAGATAACTCAAGTGTCTCTGTCAGTGGAAGAAGCCACATGATGTATGCTGTCTTGAAAAAAATACTTCCTCAAAAAATACTGTAGAACAGGACAACAAAGAGAAAAGTAACATAGGCTGCACAGCAATAAAATAACTTCTGTATGAGGGGAGATTAAACAGAGTAGCTTGAAACAAAGACAACTAAGAAGGGATATGGCAAAGAGCTCCAAAATTATGTAGCGTGTAAAGGTGCCACATAGAGTTTCAATTATTACTTTAACACAAGCCCTGTAACATAAAAATTATGGACCTGGTGGAGTCATTCAATGATAGGTCTGAAATAAACAGATGGAAGTACTTTTTTACACAATATGCCACTGAACAGTGTAATTCACTGCAACAGAATATTCTGGATGACCAAAATGGCCAACAGACTAAAATGACACATACTGTTAAAATTCACAAACACAGTGGTGCAGATGAAGCTCCTTTTCAAGGAGAAGCTGCTTCATCTTCAAGTTGTTGACCATGAAAGTGCTTTTCACAAAGTAAACACTTGTCATTTTCTTTCTTTCTAATAAGCCTCTGTGTTGGCATCTAGCACTGCTAAGACCACAGGCTACAGATGGATCATTTTATGTTCTTGGACCAGCATCTGCTTTCTCTAGAAGGTGTCAGCTCAAAGAACTTCCTTACACTCAGAAAGAATAAAGACTTTGTGTTTTCATGTCTTCAATGGGATTAACCACATAAATCATACGAAGAGTCCTTTAACTCCCTATCAATTTATGTGAACATATGAATAAAAATGCATAATTTTCCTTTTCTGACTGAGATAGGCCTTGGACAGGAGGCTGAGCAAGGAATCTAGATTGTGAAAGAATTATGTGTTAACTGCAAGTGTGATACCCAGCAAAGAAACACTGCTGAGTGTTTTCATGCACAATAGCTTTCCACATACATGATTTTGAAATAGCATACACAAGAGCCATTTCATTAAAATGAATAATGTGCATTACCAGGAGTGAAAATACTCGAGTGAAAGAGTGGTCTGCCTGGCAATCTTCCTTAGAAAGAGAAAGAAAATACCAAGTTATCAATGGTGAACACAGTCATGTTACATACCTTGCACTGTCACAGATAAACAAGAGCATGGCCAGTAGACTGCCATTCAGTGTCACCACAACTGCAGAGAATTTTAACACAGTCTATGCTGGCTATGGAAAAAATAAGAACATATTAAAGCTCACTTTTACCTGTCTTAAAATAAAACAGTTAGCTTCCCTGTTGTAGGAAACTATTCTGCTTTGCACCAGTGCTCTAGCATGATCTGCACCTAGAGACACTTTAATCAGCTTCTGGATAATCACCTCAATAGGAAAAGGATCTGCTAAGGATAAAAAAATTATCAAAATACAGCATAACACTGCCCTTCTGTTGCCAGTGAATTAAGAAACACTAGCTAAAATGAACACCAGTTAAACCTATGAAATCTTTTCTCATACATAAAAAGATTTTGGTGCAACAACTGCAATCTTATGCAGACATAAGCCACATACCCTATATAATATTTGAAAGGATGGGGCAGTAAGGCCTACACATGAAGGAGAAAGCCTTGAGGAATAATTAACAGGATACGGGAACATGCCTCAACTTCTGTCCCACTTCTGCAATATCTCCAAGCTAATGGAATACTTTTATTTGAACCCATACTAGCTCTTTCAGTTTTCATCTTAAAAATAAATTAACTAATAAATAAATATTATTGACTTAGATTTATAAGGAAAAAACAGGATGAATAAATCTCTTTAACCACTTGATAAAAGCATTCATGAAAAGGAAAAAAAGCCATGATTCAGTCCTTGACGAACAAATGACAATATTTTTGTATGTTAACCCATCAGTAGTTTCAAAATATAAAATGCCCATGCTGCAGAGCCTTTGATTCTTCCTTCATAAACAAGGACTTTCAAAATTCTCCCCTTTTTTGGTTTTAAAGTAGAAGCATTTCAGACGGACAGGCAGATGACATCTCTTTGCCCAGAAAAGCTCCCAATACAAGACAGAGCATGACTGCAGGAAACATGCCTCAACATGATCAGATGGTGGAAGAGGCAAGTTTGAGCCTTTGCAAGTGCTGTGTACCCAAGCTGCAGTACAAAAGAAGAATGACAGCCATTGTGTCCCATCTGCTTGAATAACTTCTGGAAGAAAACAGCACCATATCCGTGTGAAAGCTGATTTTTAACAGGCACAGAACCACTTCTGAGCACACCTACAAGACCAAGCTCTTACATGGCTGTGAGATGATCAAGTTATCCACACCTCTGAAAAGTTTAGCAATGAGGTACCTGGCACCCTGCTCACTGGTGTCATGACCAAGGCATTCCAGCGTATGAACAAAAGTTAAAACTTATAACAAAATTTTAAACTGATAAAACTCCAAGCTGTTTCCCTAAACACTTATGCCAGTAGGTAAAACTCCTTGTACATAATAAATCTCACCTGATGCTAGATCACCATTTGTGAAACTCTGGTAAATGCTGGAGACTTGGGTTAGAAATAAAGATCACTAAAGAAGCTTGCAGAATGGAACTGTTTATAACACAACGCTATTATTAACAGAATAGGCTTGATCTACCCCACACTGATTACTGGTTGAAGAATTATCATGCCCACATTTCCTCTATTTGCTTCACAATAACCATGTTCTCATAGCTTACTGGGTAAGCTGGAATGCACAGACATCCTCTAATGTTGACATACTATTTTTAAGACCAACTTGAGTTCTTATGTGCATTTGGTCCATTCAAAATTCCCTTAAAGCTTACAGAAGGCAAAGTCACTTTGTTGTTAAGTTTTTGTTTAAGCATTTTTTCCTGCTTATCACTGTCATCTACGATTAACCACACAATATTTTTTCAGCTGTAAGGAAAGATGCATCTTCATTTTCATGCTTTTCTCACCAGGCAGACCACATTCATGACAACTTTTAAAGCAAGTCTGCTAAACAAAACTTTTGCTGACATCTGTGGGACGCCTTTGTCTTCACGCTATGTTTAACTACCCAGTGTTCTCACACAGAAACACCTGAATAGGCCTTTTCACATCCTCCTTTCTCAAAGTGTTCAAGCTTCTGGGACATCACTTCAATCGCTTCTCTTTTCCCAGTGACTTTTAAGCCACAGAAATCATTCACTTGTCTCTACTACACAAGGCTGCACTTATTACTTCTGCAACATGTCGTGATCGCTGTCCACCAGTCAGTATTCCCTACCACTCAAAATAGTGGAGTTTGCCGAGACTGTTGTTTTCCTCCAGCTCTCAAAACATGCTGGAAACACTCATCTGCTGCTTGGGTAGTTAGACCTATTCTTTGTGGTACATCACACTATAGAAGAGAAAGTAGAAGCTACTTACTTAGGTAGCTTCTACACATAAAAATATTTTTCAAAAGTAATTTCAGCCTTTAAGAATGCATTTACACTGAAAAGAGCACTGAACCTTTTGACAGTAAGCGTGGTTAGTCTTCTGTTGCACAGCAATGAAACACTTAGCCTTGCTTCAGAATCACGGAAATTATCAGCTGACACTTATTCTAGCACTCTGTTGAAAAGTTACTCCCTCAACTCACGGACATAACCATTTTTAAGAGCAAAAAATACTTCCATTTTAAAAGACAGTTGGAAATAATTCATTTAGAGATCACAGGTGCACTAGGTGTGCACGCAGGTACATAGCAAAGTTGCAGTAAAACAGGCCTAGAGTACATTTTACAGTCTACAAAAGCTAATAGATTTCTGGAGAGAAGGTTTTCATTTCTGTCAGATCAGCTCCTTCCTGGGGTTTGCTGAAAAGAGCTACATCTCTCAGAGGCGTGCTCCACGTCTACCTTATTTCTGTGACATGCTTAGACAATATATATTCTTGCAATACAGGCAATAAGGGCAAAATATAAAATTTAGTGAATTACAGACTCACAAAATCATATGGGTTGGGAGGGACCTTTAAAGATCACCTAGGCTAATCTCAACTGCTATGGGCAGGGGCATCTTCCACTAGACCAGGTTGCTCAAATACCTATCAAACCTCGCCTTGAACACTTTCAGGGATGAGACATGCAGAACTTCCCTGGGCAACCTGTGCCAGTGTCTCACCACACTCATCATAAAGCATTGTTCCATCCAATTTAAACCTATCTTCTTTCAGTTTAAAACCACAGCCACTTGTACTTTCACTAGGTGCCTTGGAAAAAATTCTCTCTCTGCCTTTCCTAGAAGGCCCTTTTAAATAGTGAAATGAATAGTAAGGTCTTCTTGCAGCCCTCTACTCTGCAGGCTGATTAATCATATTTCTCTCAGATTTTCTTCATAGGAGAGGTGTTCCAGTCTTCTCACCATTTTTGTGTCACTCCTCTGGACCCACTCCAGCAGGTCTATGTCCTTCTTGTACTGGGGGCTTCAGAGCTGGATGCAGTACTCCAGGTAGGGTCTCATCAGAGTGGAGTAGAGGGGCAGAATCACCTTCCTCGACCTGCTGGCCACATTTGTTTTTATGCAGAAGTCTGGCTTTCTGGGCTGCAAGTGTGTATTGCCAGCTCATATACAAAGGTATGAAGTTATGTTAATGTTCTTTGGGATTTATTCACATAATCATAGAATTATACAATAGTTAGGGTTGGAAAGGACCTTAGGATCATCTAGTTCCAACTTCCTTACCATGGGCAGGGACACCTCCCACTAAACCATAACATCCAAGGCTATCGAACAGGAATCTTTCCTCATATCACCTTTTTATTAATGCCATGCCTTCCTGTTATACAAGTATCTCCCCATTTCCTACAACACAATTGGTAAGAAATGCCTGGTTGGAACCTCATAAACTTTGTATAACCTAGAAAACAGTTCAGCTCTACCCTTTCTGTGCTATTCAGGTTTTGTGTGAAAGTCCAAGCTTTCACTATCTGGCCATCTTTCATGGTGAAGCAGAAAGGCACAAAGTACCAAGCAAAGCTTTTCTGAGCAAGGCAGTTTGTTGACTGGAAGGATGCTTCTATCATACAGTCTTACAGACTTGCCCAATACCTAGTGATAACATCAACAGTCCTCTGGCACTCATGACTGAAGAGAGCAATATATTCAGAAAATTTCAGAGTGCTAATGTTCATGATCATTGATTCATATGTGAATATGCTAAGCATAGCAGGGAAAAGGCACTGAGCTGCTTTGCTTACGCAGCTGTGCTGATGTGCTTCAATCAAAAGCATGTCTCTGCTTTTCCAGATGAACACACTTCTTCAGATCAGGGACTTTCATTAAGTACTGAGCTGTACAATTTTCCTTCATGATTAAACATACATTAGGGAACGGGTAAACATCTCTAAACTCATTGTAATGGGTTAAGCAAATCAGACTTTTATACAAATCTTTAGAGATTAAAGACTGGAGAACCATTATGTCTCCAGTCCCAAATTAATAGTTCAACACAAGCAAATAATACTTACAAAAGTTAAGCATACTGACAGTGCAAGCAGAAAACTTTGGCAGGAAAAGTAGTGCTGGATTTCCATTCTGGAAAGCCCACAGGGCCCAATCCTAACAAAACAGTTATAAAAATAAGCAATAGAAAGCAATTGCATTTTATGTAAATGGGGCTAGAAATTTAAGTCTGTGTTAGAGAGAGTCATTTGCTTTTTTTCCTTCCATGTATATTCAAAATACTGCTTATTTCCTTCTCTAAAAGATTATTTGCATTAGTTGGAATTAAACAGAAGCGATTAAGGAAAGAGATGAATGGGAGGAGCATAAAAATCACATTTAGATTGGAGATGGCACGAGAACTTTTTACTGGGTGTAGAGAAGAAACCCCCTTTGCCTGCACAACTCATTTTCTATTCAGTACAGTAAGACCACCTACCAAACTCTTTCACACACAGAAACATATATATATGTAAAGGTGGGGGCAAATAAGGCATAACAGAAAGTAAAAGTATGGCAAAGTGACAGACAAAAGAAAGCACATAGTGTACAGAAAAAAGAAGAGGAAAAAAAAACAACAACCTGGATTTGGCATGCATAGAAAACCAGTATTTTACTTCACTATGATTTTCAAGTTATTAGGCCACTTATAGCCTAAGCTTGTATTTTGACTTACATCATGCTCAGTCCGGGTTTGAAACAGAACTTCTTCCTCTACTGAAGGAAAAGCTTTGCCACAAGTGGCAACTAATGTTGAAAAATCCTTCCTCTCCACTCATCCTCTGTGGCACTCTCCCCATTCAGGGGAGGCACAAGAGGCAGCACCACTGCTCGCTGCTGCTAGCACACTTCATGGACCTAGGTGTTAACCCAGACCAACTGTGATGGTGGGCTAGCTTCCTAGGCAAACGTTTGACCTGGCATCAGCAGGGTTGATACCAGAGGTCAGCCTCAAACTAACGGGTAGAAACATGAGCCTGTACTGGGATGTCTTGTATTGCTGGAGGTGAAACTGAGAAATAGAACACAAGAGTGTGCCTGATTCCACCTGGCCCACAGGGGCAATTTTAACAGATATTGAGCAGCGTGATAAATAAGCAGCCTACTTTCTACCAGTCACATTAGTTTCCTGAAAGAGCCTTTTTTTACATGTCCCAGAGTAGCTATTGAAGTAGTTCCTTGGTAGGAAAACTTGATAATGGTCTGGGTCACACAGTTTCCATTGCCAAGAAATTAATTTGACCCATGTCCTGCACAGTAATAATGAACCCTCTAATAAATGCAAATCAATAATTTCATTATTGCGTAACTATTAGGTATGCATCATGATAGCTATTACAGGGATTATATTTCAACTATGAGAGAAATTAAGTAATTCTAGGTTTCAGTTTCAACTGAAGTAATACATACCCATGTCAGTGAAATAACATATAATACAACACAACCACGTGATCACATTAATCTTGAACTTACATGATTTATCAGACTGTGCCCTGGGGTTATGACCTCTTCTGGGAATTGCTGAGGGCATGACAAAATGTTCATTAAAAGCTATCTCCCATGTCAAACATAGGCAAATGGAGTGGAAAAAGAATTTGGTTTGGAACAAGAGAGGGACTGATTGGATAAGCCTCTTCAACCACATCAGCCTCTTTGCAAAACCCATGTCAAACTAAGAACAGGAAAAAATCTTTTGTTTAAACAAAGATAACAATTCAGCTGAAGACTAGTAAGGAAAAAAAACCAATGTAGTCTTACTGACAAGTTACAATAAGAGTTATGTGAAGCAGATTGACTGGACAACATTGCTAACTGCTCTGAAACATACACGTAACTTCAGCTCAGATTTATAAAAAAAATGCACATTTCAAAAACTTACAGAATTCTTAAAGTTTTATGAAAGCATTCCTACAACTTACAACTGATTAGCATTTTCCCTATAGCAACTGCAGCAGAATGTTACCGGAGTGGTGTAATTAAAGCTAGAAACATGCACTAATTCTAGCTTTCACCATTAGATCTAGTCTTTCATTCTGAGTATCTGATTTTACACTTGTGTCTAGTAAACATATTCCTGTTTAAAAAACCCTGATGAATTTTCTAGCTAATGAATTTTCTTTCTTTTCAAAACAATGCAAAAGCTACCACGTTCAGAAAAAAAAAAAAGAAAAAGAGGGAATAAGAATAAAATGCAGCATGTCCACTATGCATATTAAGGAACAAGGAATACAATAGTGGAAGGACCTACTGAAATTGTTAAATTCCTCTTTGTCAATTCAGAAAACGCTGGAACAATTTGCTTGTTCCCCAAAACATCTATTCTACAGGTCTGTATTCTTCAGAGCCCTTTCCCTAACAAATTCTATCACCTGCTAAATCTTCTCTAAAAAAGACAAAAAGCCACAGCTATGGGACATTCTGCTCCCTGCTATGGAATATTATATTCTGTATCCCTGCAATAGGGAGAAATTTGTAAACATGATCCCATGATGAAGACTATGCCCTCTATCATGGAGCAGTTATTGAATGGCACTGATACCGAAACTGATGTCGAAAGATGTACCTTGCGAACTTGAGAATACGTTCAGGATGCTCTTTGCTCACTGGATTGATGAATAGGTTAAAACTGCTTTCAACTTCTGATTAACTCCCCTTGATGTATAACATCAAAAATGTTTAACATCATCTCAGGTAGATAAAGTAAAATATGTGCCATGTTACTCATTAGACTAACTTCAATTATACAGAAGAAAATCTGACCTCTTTTGATTTAATCAATACAATCTGAAGTCACCCTTCTAGATATTATTATACAAAATATCCATTACAGGCCCTTAAATTTGATCAGTGCAATGAACCAGAGCAGATTAATGAAATATAAAAGCTATTGATTTTGCCATAATAAATCTCAAAGCCATCGCTGAATTAACAAACCAGAAGAGCCAGGCTTCATACAAATAATAATAAATGACTGCAGTAAAATAAGAAGGCAGTAGTTACTTCTCAGGATTGAAATTACACAAAACCTTCAAACAGTTACAAAGTATTCCTTGAAGCAGGTGCCAGTTGTTGAAGAATGTGACTGAAGAGAAAAAAAACTGCTGCATTACAACTTAATGTAGAGGTCAGAAATGAGAAATTGTCTTACAAAGTTCATTAAACATGAAAAGCACATTTAACAATACACAGGAGCCCACACGTTGAAATGTCAATGGAACAGCGCCTTTAAAGGACTGCTGCTCACTGTTCACATCCTCTTAAGCTCCAGCTTCACTGCAAACAATGCCAAACAAAATGCCAATTAGCAGCAATGAGATGTGACTGGAGTTCTGCCAAGCCCACCAACAGGTTTCACAAGGGCATGCCATACACCGTGAAAAAACCGCTACCAGTCACTGCTATGCTTGGTCAGTAACAAATACACCGTTCCTGTGCGAGAGGCTGAAGATCCCACTACTGATTTTAGAAGCTGTAACTTCCCAAAAGAAATTGCTCTGGACTTCCTCCTTGAAGATTTCCTGTCTTTAATTTGCTTTTCTCCAAGATTTGTTGATACAACAGCCTTCTGCATCAATTTCTGTTTTCTACTACAGATTTCAGAAAGGAGTATAGAATATCACAGAGTCACAGGCTGGTCTGGGCTGGAAAGGATCTTAAAGCATCATCCAGTTCCAACCCCAGCAAGGGGCACCTCACAGCAGACCAGGTTGCTCCACGCCCTATCCAACCTGGCCTTGAGCACTGCTAGGGATGGGGCAGCCACAGTTTCTCTGGGCAACCTGTGCCAGCCCCTAACCACCATTACAAGGAAGAAGTTCTCCATTATACCTAACCTATATCTCACCTGTTTAAATTTAAACCTGCTACCCCTTGTCCTACTGCCATAGTCCCTGATGAACAGTCCCTCTCTGGCATTCTTCTAGGTCCCCTTCAGGTATTGGAAGGCTGCTATAAGGTCTATTTCTAGAGAAATCTGACACAAGACTTTGTGATTATCTGCTAGCATCTGCCAAAAAATTTAGATATTAGTCCATTCCATTGCATAAGCGATTTATTTTCTTTCCATGGATTTCATGCACTTTTAATGCATCAATAGAGGCATATAGCAGGAAACTGCCTACTATAATTACTGCTGTTATAAATCAAATTGAAAAAAAAATAATTATGATAATCCTGAACCAAATCATGTAGCCAGTTCACTAAACTGCAAGATTACAATTAAAATTAAAAAAAAAAAACAATGTCTGCATAAATATTGCTGAAACAATTCATTTAAAAGAAAATTCTTATTACTTTCTTCATTAAAGCCTTTAAGTAAAACCTGAACATTTTACTGTTACTTAATATTATGCTATAAGTCACAGTGTATTGCCAATGGATTTTCTAAATTACCATCAGCCATATAATTAACAGTAATTTGAAGTGAGAACCTCTGTCTGAATCCAAGCCACTCAACTTCATCATCAATGTTATAGAAATGAAGCGTGTTTACACATTGGCACATTTCCCAGATATTTCATGCCTGGATCTTGCTTTGCTTATTACAAACAAGTTTACAGAAATTGAAAAAACTTGAAAACAAAACCAGAAAGCAAGGTTTCCTCTTACTTTTCACCTTTGCTCAGCTGATCATTGTGCCAAAAACATCAGAGTTGAGATTTGCAGAGCCAATGATTCCTCTACCTATATTCTCTCAAACATGCCCTTCTCCCTTCCCAGAATTAATTCAGTTCACCAGCTGACTCCACAGCTAGCTAGCGTCATCTCTGAGCATCTGCTCCTCCTATGAAATGTTCCTGGGGACTCAAGAGAAACCCACAAACTTCAGCAAATCAATTCCCCTATGAAAAGCCATGACAAACCCCTTGCAGACCACAGAAATCCCAATTGCCAGCACTGGTCTACAGGTCAAACCCTGCGTTTGGTTTCCAGTGCTGGCTTAAGGTAATCATAGAATCATAGACTCACAGAATAGCCAGGGCTGGAAAGGACCTTAAGATAATCTAGTTCCAACCTCCTTGCCATGGGCAGGGATGCCTCACACTAAACCATGTCATCCAAGGCACTGTCCAACCCAGCCTTGAATGCTGCCACAGGATCCCCTGCAAATGGCCATGCTGCACCATCTACTCAGCACACAGTCTCCCCAGTATGGCTCACAGCTATAATAGTGATATTTCATGCAGCTATGCAACTTCCCAGCTGGTGCAGCTATGTGTACCTCACTTTGGAGAGGAGAACATGCTGCAGTATTGAGGGCAGGGTTTCTGTCTTTATCAACCCTCAGAGTTTTGCTCTAATGATTTTAAAATGACTGCGAGCTCGGCTAAGTAAGAAAAAAGAAACTCTGAGATTGCTTTTCTGAAAGCTTGTAGTCACTTAGAGCTATGTTTTGTAGTCTACCTTCTTCTATACTCTGTCCCATACAGACTAAAAGTGAGAAAGGCTTCATCTGGAAAGTTCTTGCCAAACGTGAATCTTTCAAAGCCTGCAAAACCCACAGGTGGGTTTTACACTGTAGGAGCAGTCTGGACTAAACAGGATACTGCCCTTCTGTAAATTAAATTTGATCCAAAACTGAACATTTTGATATAAGCATATCATGTGCCACCTGTAGGTTTCAGTATGACTTGAGAGACATTACTTCCTCTCTGCCAACACTTCCGATGAGCGTGCCCACCATTATACTGAGATTGAAAAAAAAAAAAGTCCCCTCATGAGCCTCCCAAATATTCTGAAACCAGCAGTTTCACTGGTTCTCAATAAGAACTTATCTCAGATTCTTTTACAGATCTTCTTTTCTTTAAGTGGGAAAATAATTACTCATTCTGGTGGGAAATTCCCCTGTATCTCACTGATGCTAGCTAATACAGTGCTACTAAATTTAAATTGAAAAGACAAGTTCTACCAATAACTTTCTCTAAGTCAATTTTTTTTACCACTTCACTAAACAGATGCTTCAAAAAATGCAAAAGATGATCCTTTTCCCCACTAAATACAGAATGAAAAATGCAAACACGCTGTCTCCACAGTGTTCATGAGGTATAAACTATTATTCCAGTACAGAAATATTACTTAAAAAAAAGAAGTAGAAATAAAAGTAGTGGGGTTTTACATTTTAGAAGTAGTGGTTATTTTCTTAATTCTTTGTGCAGTCCATTAATGTACTTGTTGAAGACCTGAAGGGCAAATTTCAAAAAAGGTCTCCAATACAGTAACTGTCGTATTAAACTTGTAATGTAATCCACACACAATATTGATCTCCCGTTCATGTACAGACATGTCCTTCAATCTACACATAAGCATAAGGACAGTAGGACACCTAAGAATAGGATTCACAGGAACAAAGTCTACTGATGCATAAGACAGAACATACAGAGGGGCAGAGACTTCAGTCTAGCCTGGGAAAGAAATGTGGACTGGTGTGAGATTTAAATCGTATTTCCTTCCAAAATACAGGCTCCTAGCATCTAAGTCATATGGTGCGCCTCCTGACACCAAAGAAGCAGAATCTAGACCTGTCCCCTGATAAGCTATTTTATTTCAAAACATGTTCTGTGCTTTAAAACATCATAAGGAATGCCACTGCTTACCTAATCACCTGGCCTCTTCACCTCTCATGTGTCTGAAATCACAGAATCATAGAATCAGCTGGGTTGGAAGAGACCTTTAAGATCATCAAGTCCAACTGTTACTCCAGCACTGCCAAGTCCACTACTAAATCATGTCATTAAGAGCCTCCTCCACAGGGCTTTTGAACACTTTCAGGGACAGTGATGCATATCTTGCTTCTCTACACAGCTCAAGGGAAATGTGTAGCTTTGTCATACAATTGTGCCAAGTGCTTCTGTAAGCCCATAAGCACCCTTAACTCCAACAGCCTCCCTTGGAGATAGAAGGCTCTTGAGGCCTCTTGGAAAACAGACTTGGTATGCTCAAGTGTGCAATCCTCACCCTTTTTCTTACTTAGTGTCTGAATTCTTCTCACTCAGTCTTTTAATTCTTTGATGCAAATTAGAACAGGCTGGTAGGCTTCCCTTAGTCTCCGAAAGGCATACATTTGGCCTCTCTCACCCACACAGCTATTGCCTTGCTCCCTCTTCAATGTCTTCAGTGGGATGAGGGAGAAAACAGGAAGAGCAGAAGCAAGAAAACTCATGGATCAAGACAAAGACAGCTTACTAGGTGAATGAAAGGTAGGCTGGTAGTTGGCAAAAACTGAGAAGGGACATAGCCAGGACAGCTGACCTGAACTGAGCAAAGGAAAATGCCATGTCATTTAGTATCATGGTCAGCAAGCAGTAAAACTGTGATAGTGGAAGAAGAAAGGCAGGGGATTTTATTCCAAGATAGCTGTTGCTATGAGACCAGGTGGACTTCAGTCTGCTTGCAGGTGGTGGTGAGAGAGTGAGACATGAAGAAGGCTTTGAGGCTATGCAAGCACTGCTCAGCAACAGCAAAACCATTGGCATGTTACCAACACTGGTCTACCTACAAGTTCAAAACACAGCACCTGTATTCTGGCCAAGGACTTTAATGAAGAAAGTCAACTCCAACCCAGTCAGACCAAGTACACTCCAGAAAGAGGAACGAGCAGGATCTTTTCTCGTACACAACTGAGAAATATGCAGACTCCTTGTGTAAAAGGAAGAGATGGACATATGTGTTTGGGAGAGAGGTAGCTACTAGCCCCTTGGCACTGGGTAACTTCAGACATAAAATGCCCAAACGCTACGCAGTGCTTCTGACCTGAAGCACTTAAAAGTCTTTCTTCATGTACAAATAAGAACCCAGGGACTTCAAACAAATCTATTAAAGCATTCTTGAAGAAACTTATGTGAACTAAAAATCAAAGCTACAGAAGATACTAAGCCAAAATACTCCTTCCTATGCTGACACCACCGTAAGGTTTGTCTCAGTGTATTATTTTACTGAAGGACTGGACTGTTTATTCATTTTCCCAAACAACCCAATGACTTAGAGTATAAGGTAACTGACAGCACCTGGAGGCATCACCTTTCATATGTCATGGTCATTTCATCTTCTCTGTATTGGTTTGGTTTGGGCTTTTTGTTTTGTTCCTTCCCTTACACCCCAGAAAACATATAATAAAGATCAAAACAAAAAAATAAGCTGTCTTTTAAACTCAGGTTTCCTACTATTTATTTTTTTTTAATTCCAGATTAAGAAATCAAATCAGAGAAGATTAATAAATACATTTAGAACTAGTAGAATTTGTCATATGATAACATGGTATCACAACTCTCCACTTTTACTGGAAAGTTCAGATACAAAGGCATTTTTATTCATATGGTACCTGGCAAAAAAAGCTGGCAAGAGACACAGCCAGGACAGCTGACATGATCCGACCAAAGGGAAATGCCATACCATATAGCATATAAAGCTATAGCTTTGTTTGCTTATTTCCACATTACCTCAGTAATTTACTAAGAATCTGAAAAAATCTGTTACTGCCTGGATGCTCAATACAACTGCTTCTCATCACAAAAGCTCAGTGAAATCAAAGCTAAAAACATGTGCCTTTGAAAACTCTTGGCAGACATTGCAGTAAAACCAAAAAATAGCAGAATTATTATTACTCTGTTTTACCTTACAAATGTCACTTCAAAATAGAGGGAAACTTGACAGAACTTTCTCATGCACACATGTATCATAAAGAATCAACAGATATCTCACCTCTCGCATTAAAAGAAAAAAGGAGGGAAGTTCCTCTCCATCCTATTCATTACAACTTGCACAGCTATAATTTTTGTTACAGAAGTATGGTATGGTCAAATTAGAGTTAATTAATTTTGCACCATTTTATAATTTTCAGAAACACAGAAATGAACACATTTTATGCAAGAGAAATTAAATCAAAAATGATATAATAAAAATCACACAGTAGAAAAGTAACTGTCAAAATAAATATGAATTTGCAAACACATTATATGAATAAACTGCAATTTCCTGCTTAGCTGCTAGTTAGCATTAGATATAGTGCTGCTGCTCATGGTAGATAAACAAAGCAGTAAAACTTGAAAATGGGCAATTTCATTGTTATTTTTTTAATGACTAATTCTGTTCCTCTTCTCTAGCTGAAATCAGAAATTCAACCTTAGAAGAGTAAGTTTTACAGGTCTTGTTGATAATCAGGAACAAAGCAGCTGCCACAGCAAAAGGAAAGAAAAAAACAACCA
>JAOEHY010052638.1:0-71357 GCA_025447955.1 Psilopsiagon aurifrons
GTCCTTGGCCAGACCAAAATGTACTAAGCAGTAACTAAAACATTGGTGTTATCAACACTGCTCACAAGCCGAAAGTCCAAAGGAAAAAAAACCACAGCTCCACACCAGCTACCAAGAAGGAGAAAAACGACTGCTACTGCCGAACCCAGGACAGTTTCTAAAACAGATTTCCATTGGAACATGGGAGCAAAATATTCAGTGGTGAATCTAAACAGAAGAAACAAGGCGCTACAAATAACAAGAACTGGACTTGATCCATGTCTCTTCCAGGTTTACATTCTTATTATGCTGTTATTCTGAAGACTAATTAATGGTGCCTTTTTGCTAATATGACCCTGTAATGTGAATTTATCAGCCTTAGGCTACCTGTGTTTTAGCCCCCAGCTGACAAGAAAACTTCTGGGGAGAAACCCCAAGCCATACAGCACAGTGTCCCACATAGCACCACTCTCCCCGGTATCAATATTGAACAAACTGTGCTTCAGGAAATGTTGAGTTTGTAAGTTGTCAGCCCAGCCTTACCTGTGGTGGATTTGGTATTACCCAGACGATCATATCAAGTAAAGACTGGTAGGATGTGTTAATTTATTATAGCCAGCTAAGAAGCAGCTGAAAGTATTCAAAAGGTAAGAATACAGTTAAATAAGATATCTTTACAGTGAATGGTCACAAGCATAGTGAAATTTCTGGTTTTATGGCATGGGTTGCCTGAGTTTTGTGCTACTATAGGTTCTCGCATGCATTAATAGTCTTGGAAAAACAATCAAAGCCTACAACCAAACTAAGCAAACAGCCACACCAAATATGCGAAAAGCTAGTCTGGTCTCCCAAGCTAAGAATTCACTACCACCTATACAGTCATTTTGAGCTCTTTTTCAGAACACTCTTTTTATTAACTAGTATCTGCAAAGAAAACTATTGTGTTTTGGCTGGGTGTTAGTCAAAGCATTTCTTGCTGTTGGAGGGAGACTGTGTAGCTTTAAAGTGAACCTTTAGAGCATTTTAACCCCTATTCTCATATTTGATCCATTTTTCTATTAGCTCTATTGCAATTTGTTGTGATTTTATTTTACTCCAATGATGGAGTTCTGAAAACAGCAAGTTCCAAGAGCACAAGTGCAAACGTCCTCACAATGTAAACACTGTGCTCACGGTGGGATTGCATTTTGCATTCAAATGGGAGATGATGAATCTAGAATTTCTGGAGAAGACCTTTGAAGTTAGTTTGGATCATTATCCAAAGGTGTTGAGGGTGAGTTAAATTTTATTGAACCAGCAAGGTAATGCTTATGTGACCAAAGAGAAGTGAATAAACTAGGAGTTTAAAACCTGCTACTGCCAATGGGAGATCCCATCATCTACCTCTAGAACTTCTGAGGAACAACTGTTATGACTTTATAAGAACCTCCCCACCACCACCTTTTCTCTTTCCTCCTTCCCTAGGCCTTTATTGCTTGTCTTAACCTTTCCTTCTGAGATTTCAATTACTACTTTGCTTCCTTCCTTTATCCAAAGTAAGAGTCAGTGCTCTGCTTTCCTATATTACTCCAGGATGTAATCTTTTCCTCACAGATATTCTATTCCCAGCAACAGAGATAGCACAGGCTATTGTGCTACATTGCTACACAAGCCCTACTTCCACCATTATGAACAAAAGCTTCAGATTTTCCTTACTGAGATCTTGGAAAAAGTAGACACACATGTTACTTAAGGCATGAGGTCCCTCTGTCATTGGAACAATTGCTTTAAGCTGTGAGACAGTACAGAAGATGAGCCCGTTGAACATCCATCTTAGAAAAGGCGATTTCACTGGTGCCTGAAGTAAACTCTGCAAAATGTGCCTACAAGAGCTACTCAGTACCTGTGTGTCTAGATGTCATGCCTGCTCTTACCAGTTTCTTTCATCCTCCTCTTCTGCAGAACTACAGAGCTTCTTGCACTGAAAGGTATTTCAGCAGTACAATTTGGATAACAACTCCTCTGCTTCTCATTTACCATGGTAGTCCTATGAGTCAAGCCCTATGATTTACAATTTCAGATTACAAAAAGAAATATATAATAATAAGCTTAAAGATAGCACAGGATTTTCTGAACATCAAATGTATGGCACAAATAAGTTTACAAAAAGAATTAGGAAGATTAAGTTTACATTTCTTTTTGCTTAGTTAACACAGACAGCTATTAAAGGTTTGGTCCATGCTTAGTATTTGGTTACTTCTGCTGCCTGTTGCTGCTATTCCCATCCAGTTAGTGTGAGATAAACCAGGGTGCGAACCAAGCCATAACACGGAAACATGTTTTTACTTGTGGTAAAAACTCACTCTCATCTTATTTCAGATTACAGGGCAATTGGCAGTTGACATTTGACTTGGAATGATGTAATTTGGGTGATTATTTACTTAATAGTTAAACAGTGTATCTTCTATTTATGTATTCTGTATTCAGATGAACTGTGTGGGTTCAGTGTTGCTGAGCAGGAGCAAAGATTCCTGCCCTGCCTTATAAACTGTGCCTTAGCTGGCAGGCAGAGAGGATGAGCTTTCAGCTGTGGCTTAGGGTGTAGCTCTATGTAGGAAGGAACAGAGAATTTTCTCACGTTAGTTACAGACATACAACTTTATGCCTCAAGGCTGAAGAGTAATATAACTTTGCATTCCTCCTGCAAGAAGGAGATGAAACTTCACTCTTTCTTTTTTCCTGTGAATGAAAGATGAATTTATTTTCTGTACCAAAAAAGGAGAAAGTGTGTGTATGCATCTGTGTATTTATATTATACACATGCACACATGTATATTTACATACCTACAGAAATGTTCATAATGGTTTTCATCAAACATGTCAAACACTGGTCTATGTAGGATGAGGGCAACTGTCCCGATTGGCATCACATTTGGACAGTTATGTACATTATATTTCCTGCTGAATTCAGTTTCAGATTTTAATTTCCAGAGGGCATGAGCTAAAAAAAAGCCCCATAAGCAGTATCTTAGAAGATGTTCAACTGCTAGCAATTTCTTGCGTACTATCAATCTAAGTAACTTCACCTGGTGATCTGACTCTATTCATCAGTAGTAGCACAAACTATTAGGATTAGAAAAATGTAGAATTAATTAGCACCAAAAAATTATTAGTAGCAGATATTAGCTAATACAGATATGTAGTGTTATTAAGTAGTAGTAACAATGTACAGCAGTAACATCCTTTCTTACAATGTAGAACTCCAGCAGTCTCTATGTATATTCATGGATTGGAGCTTCATTTATCTTAAGAACTTACTATTTTCTTCACATTCTTCAGGAGTCTACTTTCTGCCTCCTCTACTGTTATCATTCTTATGCTGATTTAACAAAAGCCTACTTTGTTTCACGTTTCTGGAACACATTTTGTTACCTATTCTACGATGTATTAGCAACATACCTCTTCCTGTTTGTTCCATACAACTAAGAGGTTTTTTCTGTGAATAACCTTGTTTCTCTGGCCTTTTAAATTCCTCTCATTCTGTATTATCTTTATTGGAGACTATCTAGATGATTCTGAAGGTATCATCTAGCCCTGTTTTTTATGGTTCTGTGATCTTTAATCAACACTGAGCTCTAAAGACTCTCTTGGTTTTCTCGATCAAATTTAAGATCCACCACTTCTGTACCTTCTGTATAGCTCCACTGCATTCTCTATTTTCTTAACACTAGACAAGGATCAGCCATTCATTATTCACACCGTTCCTTAGAATCACAGAATCATAGAATAGTTAGGGTTGGAAAGGACCTTAAGATCATCTAGTTCCAACCCCCCTGCCATCTGCAGGCTGTTTTCTCCTTTCTACTCTGTTAGCAGTGCATTTCCTTCCAAAACTGTGGGTAAAACCAAATGCTTTGAGAAAGAAGGCACCTAGATCCTATCTATGGGAAAGTTTTTAGATCCTAAGGGTACAGATCTAAACCAACATCTCATTATGGCAACTACTGGAAGGCAGTGCATGCAGTAGTAAAACACCTTTTTGCAGAAAGTGCTGCTAAGTAAAGCAGTTGGATTCTGCACATGTGTCTCCTGGAATAGTCCTAAAGAAGTCTGCCACAGAAGTGATCTAAAACTGCCCAAGAAGCTTTTATTAAGGCTCTATCAGGATGCGACCTTTAATTATATGGCTTCATATGTTTTTACCACAGGATTGCTGCGTCGTTCAGTAAGTAGACAGTTATTTAGTATTCATTTCTACTATTAAATGCATTTCTAATCAGCACTAGAGTTTAATGAATGCCACCAAAATACAAGGAAAAATTTAAAAACACATATTAAATGCTAAGTATTTTAAAAATTACTATTTTTAAAGAAAGCTCCACCTACTTGCAACCACTTACACAGAACACTTCTGCAAATACTTCTCTGATATGCCTCCTGATAGTCTGAAAATACGAAATAATGCAATTATAGGCCAGCTTTGAATGTGTTTAGATAACTTACCCACAGCAAGCATCCAACAGCGATTCTGTGGCAGAGCTGAAGTGGTAGTTCAGATCATTTTATCAGCATTTATCTGCTTTAGCCATAGAACTATCATTGTTCTTCCCATCATATGGGAAGCCTCATATGCTGTGTCTTAAAACGTCTGTAATATGACAGGGCAGGCCTGTAGGCTGTTGCTGTGCAATCCTAATCTGGTACAGGTTCATGCAAGAAGGCTGAGAGGATACCTTCTTGCTGTTATTGTAGTCTTATCACTACAACTACCTGAAAGGAGCTTGTAGCAAGGTGGTTGTCAGTCTCTTCTCCCTAGTGACAAATAGGACAAGAGGAAATGGCCTCAAGCTGTGCCAGGGGAGGTTTAGAGTGGATATTACGAATAATTTCTTCACCAAAAGGGTTGTCAAGCATTGGAACAGGCTTTCTAGGGCAGTGCTTGAGCCCCTGGGGATACTGAAAAGACATGTAGATGTGGCACTTAGGGAGAAGGTTTAGTGCTGGACTTCCCAGTGTTAGGTTTACAGCTGGACTCGATGACCTCGAAGGTCTTTTCCAACTTACATGATTGTATAATTCTAAGATCTGCACTTGATCTCCCTATCAAATAGTTCTCCTATCACATTTCCCCCATCTCTTCCACCATAAATTGCTAGCTCAGGTACCACAAGTTCCTGGTCTATCCAGTTCCATCTCAAATTTAAATTGCCTTCTTCAACCTTTTTCTTCTCCAGTCAAGTAACTCTAAATCCCTCCTTCCCATTTTGCTCAGTAGCTCCAAGTGTCACCCTCCTGTTTTGCAACACAGATCCAGTCTGCTTTTCTTGCCTAATCACTTAATTCCCATCCAATACCAGAATCACCTGTCTAATCTCCTTGTTCAACTGGTCTCTATGTTCCCCTTCTCCTGGCTTCCTGGCACAAAGCAGCTCAGCCTCCTTTCCTTGCTAAGCCACTGCAGTTTCTGTAGCCCTTCTTCACTCATTTCTTGTCAAGCCATTTATTTCTCTTCCACTCTCAGTCTTGTCTCATCCTAGTGCATTTCTTTAATCCCTTACATGGTTTTATCCCCCTGCATTCAGATCAGTGAGCTCATTATTAAAGCCAAAACATGTTACCTATACTCAGTCACCATGTCTAGCTGCATTTTGGCACAACACCAGCTGCATGAAAAGCCTTTGAGCTTGCATCACCAGCTAACTGCTTGGTCTGTATAGGGGAAGAGAGAGATTTAAAGTTAGCACATTGCTCCTTCACCTTCTAACTTTCTTCAGCTGGTCGGTGTGCAGCGAAATGGCAACTGAGCCTAAGTGTTAATAAATGCAAGAGAAGTTCTAAGACTATTTTAATTCTCAAAAAAAAATTCTGAACTATATTGACTCAAAACAATAATTAAGAAATGCTGTACTTGCCAAGAAGTTTAGTGTGAAAAAAGTACTAAACACTAAATAGTTTGAAAGTCCCTGTAGTAAGAGGAAGTAGGAGACAATAGTTTCCAGGGATATGCCAACAGGGGGAACAGTTCTGCATAGTCTAAAAATTGGACCCTCTCTACTAATTTTTCATGGTGATTAACTAAGCAAATAGATCTGCACACAGAGTGTATTAAAAGCCTTGTTCTGTTCTATTAGCATCCTTTCTACATTACCAATGTTAAAAAAAAACTTTGTTTAAAGAACACATCATCACAATGTGTATTTGTGGCCACAGCTCCTGGAAAACAGAAAGATGGGCCTGATAATGTTATTATGGTTTAAACCTAATGACCAAATATAAAAGAGTGATACGATTCCTTTTTGTATGGTTGTAACAATTCAAGCTTTATCACCTGAATAAAAAGGAAAGCGCAATGACCTAAAAGCTGTTACATTTTCAGAATATACTGAAAGTATTTTATTTTTCCATTGCCTCATTCTCAGAAATAACTGGACCCCAATGGCATGACATTTTTGATTAAATAATAAGGTGCAGCAGAAAATCTCTGCCAACTTTCAGTTTGCATCATTATAAATCAGCAAGGATCTAAAGAGCTGAAAAGCCCTCCTGCTGAAGGAATTGTGGGGGCAATCTCAATAGAAGAATTCCAGCTCTACCCAGGAAAAAGGACTTAGTTATAAACCTATTTTAAATGCCTTGGTTTAAATTACTGAATTCAGATATCAAACGTAACACCTTGACTTTGCAAAGAGCCATTATACTGTTCAAGAACGCCTTTTAAATAAAATGTTCCTTAAAAACTTCCTTCAGTTTTTGCATTTTTTGATGAAAAAAGGGAACAGTTTTCTCACCAAGAATTATTCTAAGTATACAATAGGATGTCAACAATGATTAATGACTTCTGGTCTTCTATTTTATGTACCTAAGAAACCAACATAATATTTGAGATAAGAGAAATAAATGTTGAGCAGTGCAATACCTTGGCTTTCAGATCATCAAAGATGTCAAGATCAAATTGAGCTGTGATTCACTTCAGGAAAAGGACTGAACAAGCTAAACAGGCACATTTAGTTTCATTTACCACTTTTCTACCCACTCACCTAGTCCAAACAAGGTAGGCAAGTGAGGCACAAAATGCTGACTGACACTGACTGTTCAGAAATGTGGAGTACTACATTTTGGAGGGAAAATCTAACTCTGGATTTATTTCACACAGATTGTCCAGTGACATTGGCTCACAAAAGGAACCTAAGCATCACTGCAGATGGCTCAGTGAAAACATCTTTCTGTAAAGCCAAAACCAGAAACTGACTAAGAGGGAAAGCAAGTGAAAACATTAAGTAAAATAAAACTGAATTCTTACTACACACCAGTGGTTTGCTCTCATGTGAAGTGCTAGGTGTGTTTTCTGGGGCAGCAGAATATGAGCAATTATAATACTTCATGACAATCAAAATTAGACTGGATGTCAAACACCATGCTTTAGAACTAAGTCAACATGTAAAGCTTTGGAATCAGAATAAGATCCACTATGAAAGCAGATGTGTGGAGCCTGTACTGTCTCCTAGAGTATCTGATACTATCCATGCACAGACAGGAGAGCAGATAATTTCTCAGTCTGGTCTAATGAATGTACTTCCTACGTACTTTCACATTTTCACCTGGACTTTCAAATTTATGAGCTGTGCTTATAAAACCTGATCTGCTGTCTTGTATTTTGGAAAGGCATAAGGTATAATGTACAGGTAAGAGTAATTTTTTATATGCCATCACAGACACATTAAAAACAACAGATGTATAGAGCAAAAAATGTGGTCAGAAATTAAGGAAACATAGAAAGTAGACTTGTGTGTAGTAATTAAGCTCTTGCAGGTTATGGTGTCAGTTAGGACAAATACTCCTATCCCCAGACAGTGGGTAAGTAAAGCAGTAATAGCACAGAAAGTCTGCAAGCATACATGTATTTAAGCTAATGTTCTGTTCATCCTAAGCTCTCTAAGCTTTTTTTTTTAAATACACACTCCTTATCTTCTTCTCCCCACATGACTCCCAAATTCTGCTTTCAGCCAGGGCAAGAACGAGAAGAGAAAACATGAGATACAAAGAAAATGGAGCATGTCTTTTCTTTCTGTTCTGCAGATCAGAGCAAGTTTATGTCCATTTCAGCTTCACCCTGTAGGTCCCACTCTCAAGATCAAACCTGTGTTATAATCAGCTTTATGTTTCATGGACATGGAGGCTTGTGGGTTTTGAGTGGCTGATACTATATCCACACTACTTCACCCACACTGGATTTTCAAGTTGTATGAAATGACTAAACATATAGTGATTAGATTTGGTTGATACTGATGAGGCTGCCATTGGGAATAGTCTGTATCATTATTCATACACACATGTACACATAAATGAACTGATACATAATTAAATGTAGCTCAACTTCAGATGCATAATTTCTTTCCCTTAAAAATCAAGCAACAAACCAATACTCTGCTGTAGCACACCAAGAGAATGACAAAACCTTATCACTTAACACTGATGACTGCATTAATAGTGCATTTCATTAATTTTCCCACAAACCATGCCAAATTCTACAACTAAGAGATATTCCTAAGAGATAACACAGATTTCACAAAAGAGACCACATCAATCCCTGGAAGAATCCTTCTAGCTCCACTAGTTATTAAGTTGTCAACTATCATAGTACTTAACATTAAACAAGAAAACAATCTTGCTGAATTTATAAGGACTTAAAAATTAAGTAAGTCCAAGTCTAGAGAATGGAGACCAGCACTATACAAATTACCTTAAAACTTAACTAGCATACATGGCACGGTTTGCATCTTACAGCTTACCTCAACTTACACAAATGAATCTCATTCTTCTGCTACCTTTCACAACATCTGTAAATTGCTCTCCATGATATTAATGTATGTTACATTAGACCTATATTTTTTCATTTAATTATTAGATGATATGTTGTTCTCAGAACATAGTTGGGTGTTGTATGCCAAGTGCCAACAGCAAATAATACAGGTTCTTCCTGTTCTGAGAGAAACCAAATCAGAGCATCTTCTGATTTGTTAACCCAGACTCCATTAAAAAATGTATTCCCGTAACTATTTGTGGGACAAAATATTCACTCCATAAAAATTTACTGTATTCTTGACTTTGACTCCTTAAAACTCAACTGGCTAAAATCAAAGTTGGCTGAGGACACATTTAGCACTTCTATTACTGTTTAGCAATTTTATTACTGCTTTTTATTAAGCAGAGGTGGGTTTTTTTTTAATTGTGGAAACTGAAGAACTGCTTAGGCAGATTCTGCTGCTTAACACTTCAGATACAGCACCATAGCCTAATTCTTGTTGTTATGAGGTCTCCTGATGCCCTTTATAGAGTCTTCAGGCTTTAATAGCGAATATGCATTTTTCTTCCTACAGGCTTCCGTCTTCTGGAATGCACTATCTAGTTTTAATAGCTTGCTTTCTATTGATGTTCTTGCATAGCCAGAAAGAAGTCTGAGCCATACCATAGACCATATTAAAAGCACAGTTGCCCACTTCATCTTGTTTCTTCAGAGCAACTACACACACTATTATTAATCTGGCTGACAGGCGTGGTACTCTTTGCCTTCTTCCAGGCTCCTTCTCCACCTCTACCTTTTACATTTGGAATGCATTTGCATTAATGTTGCTGTCATTTGCTACCTTGGAAAACTCTCACAGTTGACTTGTACTGAGAATACCAAGAAAAAAAAAGGGCTGCAATATATAAAGTACGCGTAAGTGCAGCAGATCTCAATCTGCAGAAGAGAAAAAAGGAGCATTTGTCACAAAAGAATTTGATCAGTGTGGGTGACTTTATCAAGAATATGCTTAGCCATGAGTGTTGGAAACCGATGAAATAATGGATCAATAAAAACCTCATGTTTTGCATTAAGTGCCCCTTTATCAATCATGCTAACAGTTATTCTGAAAGAAAAAGGCAACATTTGGGAGTGGAAGCAGTAGAGGAAACAGTGGAGGACTGGATGCATGAAGCAAGTTTTTAGGTTATGAGTGTATGGGAAATTATTTAAGGAAATAGAAGATAAATAAATTATGTAATAGGATATGGTATTGGTTAGCCTCAAAAAGTGGGATAAGGACACTGCAGAAGACAAACACAGCAGAAGGCAAGTCTGCAAACAACCATGGTCAGCATGACCCAGAGTGATGGACATTTTATGTAAACAAGTTAGGCTATATTAGGTAACTAGTTCTGTGGACGGCTAAACCTAACCTAAGCTTAAGAACAGAAGAGGACTTGTAGCACTCTTGATCTCCACACAGATATTGAGATTAAAAGTAGCAGCAAAACTGTACTTTAAAGATTAGTAAGCCTGTAGTAAAACTTGTTGAAATTTCCATTTTTGTAATGATTTGAGTACAGGAAGTTCACTGTGATAAAGAAACTACGTCTTCTTGGGTTCTCACATTTACCTACAGCCCAAGTATCTAAGATTTTAAAAAAAAGATGGCATTTTTACAGACATCTATCTTAGAAACCAAAATGAATTTATTAATGCTGTGTGATTCTGCTCTATATTTTCCTGAGGATCACAAACACTTTAGACAGTTTTTGATTATTTTTCCCCCTAAAACCACTGATGTGCATCAGGTATTTTAAAGCAAGGAGGTTACTGATTTCTCCAAAGTCACGGAACAAGTGCCAAAGAAGTAGATTCAGCAGCATTGACTCTAGTGCTCTAGAAAATATGAACCCTTCAACGTTTTGAGACTCCATCCTTTATATCACAACATAAACTTCCCCCAAAATGCTTGATGATACAAAGGATGGGGAGAGGGAGTAAGAAAGGAAAGTATGTGTAGTGATTCGCAATGAAGAGAGATTCCTTCTCATCAAACTACAGTGGCCTTGCTACTCCAGGAAGACCTATTTCAAAGAAATAGGAATAGCTGATAAACAGTGACCTATACACACACTCCTATATCACTGTAACAAAAGATGACATTGAAAGGTATTCAAAAGCTTGTGTTGAAAACCATTTTTAGACTAAAATACATTGATTCCAATTGCATTTTGATCTGCATTTCGGTTTGACCACAATAATCATTCTGTCATGTCAGTGTTAGCCACTGCACCAATACAGGCTTTATATATTTAACTAACCAGTTCCTGTAGAAAGCACAGCCACTTCTTACAGATTACCAGATGTCTTTCTGAAGGATATGACCACAGGGGAAGAGCCAGTTAATAGTTAGGCTGGCATGGGTGTTTTTGCTGGTATAGCTTGGCTGGGCAAGCTGTTATTAACTCTGCTGTGCGAGTGTAACTGGTTTTATAGGAGGAGGCAGGCTGGTATCTCCTGCTGTACCTTGTGTGGATCTGCTCCTGATAGGAATTGTTTTCCTCGCTTTAGACAGGTGACAACTCATTCCACCCTGCCTGGAAGTCAATCTCAGCAACTCCTTTCATGGCCTAAAACAAAAACAAAACGCAAACAGATAGCACGGCAAAACTTACATCAAAGTCTTAGAAGTTTATTTCGTGTTGTCTCCACTTTTATATGGCATTCAAAAGCCACACTCGGGAATCACACGGCACGCCCCGGGAAAGCGAGTGACCGGCCCAGGAGGTGCCAAGCCGGGGGTGCCTGAAGTAATGAAGGCACAGACTGAGAGGCCCGGCGAGGACAGGCGGCGGCGGCGGGCCCGGCCCCTCGGCGCTGCGCTCCAGCGGCCGCATCTGAGAAAGGTCGGCGCCGGGGTTCGGAGGGAGCGGGAGTGGGCGCGGGGAGCACCTTTGGGAACACACGTGTTTCCGGCCCGGTGGGCACGGCCTCTGGGCTCTCTCGCAGGGACAGCGCTGTACGCAGCGGGCTGGGGGGCTTTGCTCATGTGGCAGTCAGTGACCGCATTTCGGTGCGATATTGGGATGTGTGAGCTACAGGTAGAGCGGGCAACAAGTGCCGTGGGTTTTTGCGTTGGGTGTGGGTCTGAGGACACTCTGTTCCTTGAGACGGTGTGGTTGTGCTGCTGTTGACATTAATTGCATGCTATTACTTGCGTGATTACAAAACAGTTTATGTAAGTACAGTTTCATGCAAATAGATGAGTGGCGTGGTAACAGTCAAGCTGACACTTTAAAGCCAACTTTTTGTAATAGGTTGGGATAGGGTATGGCATTTCTTTGTGTAACGCAGGAGCTCACGAAGTCTCCAGAGAGGTCAGTATGAGTTGTCTGGTACTTGGAAATTGTATTCCGGTGAAACAGCAGCTTGGCTGAGGCAGTGCATGTGAGGGATTTTCAAGAAGCCTGTGTATGTTTCTACACTGTGAGGTTTCTGTGGGTTTTTTGTCCAAATGTAAGACCCTGAATTTTACAGTCTTGTATATCTGGGATTGAATAGCTGCCACTGATGTATTTACAGGTAAAGGGGGAAAAGTGAAGGTTCTATAATGATCCCAGTGGTATGATTGTCTGGTCAAGTCAAAAGTAGAGTAAAAAATTGATTTAGTTTAGTGAGGAAGTGTTTTAAGTTGTCAGAGTTGTTTTAAGCAGTTTGTTTACAGGTGCCAGTTAGTTATCATTTGTCAAAACAGCAGCTATCTTTTGGAGCTGGCTTTTGCTTATTGTCAAGGTAAAACTTGAACGAATCACAATGATGATCTATTTGAATGCAAATGGTTAGTTTTGATAATACCAGGTTGTTGGCAAAACTCAAGGATGTCAAACTGAATTGAAGGCCTCAGTAGTGTGGCCCCATTCCACAAACACATCCGGTTGCATATTAGATTGTTTGAGAGCATAGCATTTGATGAAACTCAAATTTTCCTCACCTTCTAGGGTGCCTCAATATCTGTATGTGTCCTTGATCTTCTCAGCCTTGCGCAGTGTTTGCGCGCTTTACACAGTGAATCTTAAATGCAAAATCAGGGCGCAGGGCCTAGAATTTGCTTCATGTCAAGGAGGGTGTCCCCGTTGTGCTTTAACATCAAGTTCCTTCTTGCTTATGATTGCATGTGTCTGTGTGATCTTGCGGTGTTTGGTTTTACCCTTTCTTACTGAAACTTGCATTACTTCTGCAAAGTGAGGAAGTTTCACTGCAGAACCGGACTCTGTCCTTGCCTCATCCAAGGCTTGCCATTAGCTTTGTGATTAGGACACTGTCCCAAGGTGTGGAGTCCTTGTTCTAGACTGTGGAGGTTGGTAACCTTGCTAGTAGGACGTAACGGGAAAGACAGGGCCTGTGGCCTAGAGTAGAAGAAAAAGGTAATATCATTCCGATTTGGTGGGGTTTTGGCCATTTCAGGTGTTTATTTCAAGGTAGAGGGGAGAATGCTTTAGTTGGGTAGTTGGCATAATGTCCAACACTGTGCAGTGAAGGAGCGTGATCTGTCCTGCCTTGTGAAGAAGCGTGACTTGGCTTGATCGAGTCCAGAAGGTAAAGGAATGGAAGGCAGGATTTTGGCTTTTTTGCACTTCCTTCAGATTCAGTGAGTTTTCTGGTTTCATTTATGAGCCCAAGACTGTGTGGTGTTGCTGGGCTTTTTGTTTATTTGACACTTGGTAGGACTTGTTGTAGGCTTCCTCTGTTCGTTTTAACACATGAATGCTATCTGTGAAAATCTAATCCTCCTTTTTACAGCTTTCCCTTACTCCTTTAGGGTTTCCAGAGAGGCATTAAAGAGACAGCATATTGTGGCAACTGTTTGTGTAATATCTCTCTTCCATTTAGCTTTTTTTTCCTCAGTTAAGAGATTGAAATATGAAACAACTCAGTTTATCAGGTAAATTTACTTGAGCCTGTTGCAGGATAATACATTTTTATGGTAATAAATTTCCTCTGTGAAGAATCACAGTTTTGAGTAACTTCCGTTTTGTGATGGAGTTTAGCCATAGTACGAGAATAGAGTGAAGTTGGGAAAGTGATTGGAAAGAGAGTTCTGGATTTTTCTTTTCCCTCAGACTTTGTTATGACCGGGAAGTGTTTGTTTTAGATACAGACTGATAAACCAGTTTTCTTTTTCCTGGGTTCTTGCCACACCCTTATTTCTCCAACAACTTTACAAGTATTAGAATGTGCTTTAACGCAGGAAAGCTTTTTTTAACCCCTTAAAGTATAGGCGCATCCCACTAGTTACTGTGGGATGGGGCATATTTGGTGTGGTTTAAAAGCAGGTAGATTACCAGTAGCCAGTAGAGCAAGTAAATTATCACTTGTCTAGATCAACTATAGTGTTTTATATATAGGGTTGCTATGGTTGGCCTTTGTTAAAAGAGGGCATCATGTTCTTAGCAAGATGTTGTGAAATACTTGGCAGAAATGTCCTGTAGACACTGTTCCGTGCTCATAACATTACCACATCATAATTAGTAGATAATCAGGTGTTTTTGAAAAGCAATTTGTGTGTCCAGTTCTGGTTCCATGGCCTAGAATTCCTCTATGAGGATGGTGGACTATGGAGATTAACTGGGTTGTCTTTCTGCATTTGTACTTCTCACATCCACTTGTATGCCTATTGTCCAAGTCTTAAAATGTTTCAGTATTTGTGATGGTAACCTGGCTTGGCAAGCCCTGAACAGCAAATGAATTAATATCTGTAGTGTTCTTTGTGATGTAGCTTTATTATACTGAAGGGCTTTGATGTGCGCTTTTGGGATGAGGCTGGATGCAGATAATAGTCGTCTTGAAAGTTAAGCCATTAATGTTTTGTGTGCAAGGTGTCTGTCCTCTCTTCTGCTTTAACCACTGCCTTGAACTTAACTGCTGCTGTAGCAGTGGCCAGGCTGCTAACACTGCATGTGGTGTTGGTAGTAAGCCAAACCTTTTGCTTCCTGGTTTTTGGTTAGTGAAGAGCAGCGACTCCTCCTTCTGATGCTTAGAGGGGTTGTTTAGGGGTTGCTTTCATATTAGCTACAGGTGAGATGGAGCATACTTCACTGAATGAATTGAAGGCATGGGAAAAGAGAATGTAGCAGCTAGAAGTGCACTTCACAGGCTATTAGCCTGTGTTATGTGACCTGTTGCTGTGATTTCTTGTGGCCCCAGGCAGAGAAGACCAACATGAAGAAGGGTCAGATGGTTTGGGTATGTCTGCAGAGGCTGTGGAGAGGATCTGAAGCCACTATTTAGAGCGCTTTGCTGACAGTGAGCCAGCAGCCATATGTAGTAGGAAAGCACACGAACACATGGGTATCCACATGCCCGAGCATACGCACAGTGATCTGGTACTTCACTAAGTGGCTTAGTATATTGCCAGGCATGCTTGTGCAGCATGCTGGTACTCTGCCTGCCAGCAGTGCTGAAACATGGGCAGATCAGGCTTCAGTGCTTTTGGTTGGTATTTCTAAGGTTATCATTTAAGTGCAGATAGCGTCTTTACGTCTAAATGCCTGCACTGGGATTGTACCAATCCAGCAGAGTTCTCTTACTTGGTCGTCTTTCTCAGAGTTCCTGAGGGACAGCAGCAGCAATGTACTGTTGAATGCAAGTTCCTTAAGGCTGAAGTTCTAAAGAGGATATTTTCCCTGCTTATCCACAAATACAAGTGAAGTTATGAGATTTTTTTTTTTGTATGTGTGAACCTGTTGTAAGGTCAGGAAAAGCTTTTGGACAAATGTTTTCAGCTGCTGCTTAAGTAGTGCATGGCAGTCCTAGAAGAGTCTTCTGGTGTGTCTGTGTTTTGTTTTTGGTAGTTGAATTTCAGTAATTTTGCTTTTAGAACACAAAAAGAAGCAAAGGTAAATTAATATTCCTTGAGATGGTACAGTTATGGAGTACGACTCCTTTTTCCTTCATTTTCTCCCAGTAGAAAGCAAAAGTTATGAGGGATACTGAAGGGGTCCAGAATCGACATGCTGTTAACATGATGAGTGAACTGAAACACACAGAGAGGATGTTTACTGGAGTAAGAATATGAGGTTATTCTGCAGATGGTCTGAGCAAGGCTGCAGAATTTCAGTGCAAGTGGTACCAATGTTTATCCTGGAAAGATGTGACAGTGGGAAAGGGAGCTCATTAGTACATCAGACTGTCAGGGAAAGACTTCAGGGGCTTGATTCCAGCTGGTTTTGAGTGTACCGTGGTAATTCTTAATGCTATGATTTTTGTCATGGAGAGAATAGAGATCTCATTGTATAGATGGCTTCCAAAGGTAGAAGCAAATCTGTACTGCCTTTCAGACATCCAGTCCTCACCCAGGGGCGCTTCACTGTGAAGTAACACCTGTAATTTTTTTTAATTTAAGCTTCAAGGGACAAGATGAAGTGGTGAGGATGTCCAGTACTTCTTTTGTTGCTTTGAGTTCATGTCCTCCTTATTCCTTGCAGCTTTTATATCTTAGTATGGCTTTTGTGTTTGACCTTACTACATGTACTTCGTGTTTCTGCTGCTTAGTTTCTTTAATTGTACAAAGATCTTCAGTATATAAAGCACTTCACTGATTTCTATTGCATCTCTACCAAGGTTTCCCCTGTGACTCTTGATTTCAGTACTGATATAGCCAACTTGTAGGACAAGTACATGATGCTTGTGAGGTTGCCACGCTCCGCGGAGTATACTACTGATGCAGTAGGGGTTGTATTGGCAATAGAGAGTACATTAGGCGCAAAGTCTTCCAGAATGGGACTTTGTTCTGACTGAAAATTTTAACTGGGTATGAGCTGCAGCAGTGTCTAAAGAGCAGCATTACCCTGGAACTTGTGTAAATCAAATACCTCATGGTAAAAACCTGCCCTTTTTAAAGGGAGGAGAGCAGTGGACATGCAAACATTCTGCTTAATGGAGATGTGAGCAAATATTAATGTAGAAATATAGTGTTGTAAATACTTTAGAGTTGACATGCAAATATCAGAGTTCTGACTACAGATCTCCTGTTTAATAATTTGGCCAGTTCCATTCAGGAAAAGAATAGCATTTTGTGTTTACAAAGAAAATCAAATATCTTTCTAAGTGCACGCTCAATACAAAGAGTTTTAGCTCACCTTTTAAGAACGTCCCTGTTGTAAGACTGGAAGGAAGGATGTCTAGAGACTGGCCTGTGGGGCAGCTCAGGGACACTGTTTTTAGCTTCTTCACAAGATGTTTTGGCGCAGGTGGCAATCATTTTGTCTGTCAGAGATGTATGTACGTGCTCACTGTTTTTCCTAATGATGAGTACCAAACCTCCTGGGAGTTACGCTTGGCCCTGGGCCATGGTTTATTATTCAAGGTGAAAAAATTAACTTGAAAAAGACAATTTCTAGTGGCTTTTGGGGATGGTCAGTCCACATCCACTGTAGGGACCTCATCACAGGCTGTAGGCTTAATGGAGGAAGGAGTAATTACCTGAAAGGGGTAAAATAAGCTTTGTTTCTGCTGTCTGGCAGAAAAGAGCAATTTCTGTTGGAGGATTGGCTCTGACTGCTTTGGGGGTGGGAAGAGGAGGAGAGATTACTTTGGTACTTGGCTGCTTATAGCTGCAGGAAAGCAAAGCAAAGGGTGAGCCAGGAGCTGGCCCAGGTTAGTCAGCAGAGGACAGGTGAGATTGACCCTCCATGAGGTGAATTCGGTAAGTTCAGCAGTGTGCTGGTACCATGCTATTCATAATAAAACTGAGCTGACTTTGTCCTCTGACCTCAGGCTAACTTTTTGCTATTAGTGGCTTCATGGGGCAAATAAGCAGCTTTAAAACCAACACAACTGGTCTGAAACTAGAAGAAAGTTAAATAAAGAGTGGTGCCATGGCTGCTTCAGGAAGAGAAGTGACTGGTGACATAAGCTTGGATTCGTGTAGGAACTGTCACTTGAGGACTGAGGGATTGATTTTGTTCCTGTTTGGACCTCTGGGATGTAGCTAAGGAAGCTTCTTTCTGTGGTGGGTGTTTTAAGATTATAACCTGTGGAAGAAGAAATTCTAATTCAAATATGTAATTTCAAATCTTATACTAGACAATATTCATTCTTTAGCTAAGATGATCTCAGATGACTGGTTGATTTTGAAATGTGCTGTGTTGACATCTGTATTATCTAAACAATGTTCTAACAATAAATAAAGATCATGGAGATGGAATTTTGGGGGGTTCCTATATTTATTAAATAAACAGAATTTGGTGAATAGTTTTATGTATTTGTTAAGGAACCAATTTAGAAGTTATGTTGCAATAATAGTTAACATTTCAGTCAATAAAATTTTACAGAATTGCATAATGGTTTTGGGTAGGGAGGGACCTTAAAGCTTACCCAGTTCCAACCTCCTGCCACAGGCAGGGACACCTTCCACTAGGCTATGTTGCTCCAAGCCCTGTCCAGCCTGGCCTTGAACATTGCCAGGGATGGGGCAGCCACAGCTTCTCTGGGCACCCTGTGCCAGCGCCTCAGGGCCCTCACAGGAAAAAGCTTCTTCCTAATGTCTAATCTGAATCTCCCCTCTATCAATTTAAAGCCATTCCCCTTGTCCTGTCCCTCCATCCCTTGTCCAAAGCCCCTCTCCAGGTTTCCTGTATCCCCTTCAGGCACTGGAGCTGCTCTCAGGTCTGCCCTTCAGGAGCCTTCTCTTCTCCAGGCTGAACCTGAACCAGCCCCGCTCTCTCAGCCTGGCTCCAGAGCAGAGCTGCTCCAGCCCTCGCAGCATCTCCGTGGCCTCCTCTGGACTCGCTCCAATAGCTCCAAGTCCCTCTTGTGTTGTTGCCCCAGAGTTGGATGCAGGACTGCAGGGGGGCTCTCATTAGAATGCAGCAGATGGGGAGAATCTTGACCTGCTGCTCACGCTCTGGGGATGCAGCCCAGCCCAGGGGTGGTTTCTGAACTCAAGCACACATTGAAGCCAGGTCATGGGGAGCTTCTTTGTCACCCAGTGCCACCAAGTCCTTATTATCAGGACTGCTCCATCCAGTCTCCCCCAGCCTGTGCTTGTGCTTGCCCTGACCCATGTGCAGGACCTTGCATTTGGCCTTGTTGAACTCCATGAGGTTCGCACAGTCCCACCTCTTCAGCCTGTCCATATCCCTCAGTTTCTTGCATTTCCTTTCATTTTTTATTTCACAGAATCATTTACATTGAAAATGAGCTTCCAGGTGCTTGCTTTGTGAACTACTTTTTTTGCATCGTTGTACTTGTATTGCAGTATTAAATTGAGTTGATTTCTGTTTTGTAAGTAATTTTGTATCTTGCTCATGAAACACATTTATATTTTTTTTCAATAGGAATATATTGTGCTGGCCCTTTCAGATTTGGGAAGATTCTGAATAATAAATACATTAAGGTGAGTGTTTAATGCTGACCCCAAGAAAGTGATTGTTTCTCTGTGAGTCTGGACTTGTATTTTTGTTGTTCCTGCTTTGTGTGCTTCCTTTGAGCTGTAATTTCAGAATACTGAAAAAGAAAATGATACTCGGAGTATTATGTTTTTAGAGACCTGCTGTATGAATCGTGAAGTACTTGTCAATTATGTGGCTTCCTAAATGTTTAGGAAAGTGAAATTTAATGTAGTGTCCAGTTTCACGTTCTACATCTGCAGTGTTTGCTGTGCAGAAGTTTATTAATAAACTTCTCGTCTTTTTAGTGTTCTTGTAGCTGTGTTAAGGAATTTTAAGGTCCTAGCTTCCAGCAGTATTTTGTGGTGTACTTTCTAGTGGGCTCATAGTATTCCAATCTCTGTTTGAGAAGTTGAACGTAAGACATGGGAGGTACTGGCTAGTGCATGTTCTATGTTCAATGTGTGAGAAGATGATGACCATAAAAAAGCTTATTGCAACTCAGGGTGGGATGTGTGATACTTTGACAGCAGACTAGGCAGTTGGGATTATGGAAATATTTGGAAAATGAAGAAAAGTTGATGGCTGTCAGAACAAAAAATGGAAACACCTGAAAGTTTAAAGGAGAATGGTGGAAGCATGCCATCTGTGATGCAAAGAACATTTATCCAAGTTGTTTTGTTATATGAGATCTGATGATGGGACAGTGTTGATCCAAGACAGGAAAGGGAAGGATAGCAGTTCTGTAATATTGCAAAACAGATGAAATTGTAACTGAGATATTTGAGGATTAATGCAACAGTATTGGATTAGTCTAAATGATAAGAAACTAGCTCTTTTTCTAGGTTTACAAAATGTGGTCTGAATAGGTTCTTAAAACTGACAACTTTCTCTCTTCAGGTGTGACTTCAGGTCTATACAGAAAATTAACTTGGTTGAGATCCCACAATACAGGTGTGTTCCCTGAAGCAGGTCATTCATTCTTTTCTGATAATAGAAGTCTTCTGTGCTTAGAACAGATATATCTTGGTGTCAAAGGAAACTTCCCAAGTACTGTAGTCTTTGTATACGGGTCAAGTTAGACCTCCTGTCAAAAAAGACCTTCTTGAGGTGCCATACATAGGTGAACTCTTTTAGTTCTTTGGGATTTGGACATATCTATGTGTTTCCTCTGATAAATAATAGAAAATGAGAAGATTAGATTTACCTGCCTCTAATTCTACTCAAACTGATAAAGCGCCTGGTTTCCATTTCTTATATTAAGTTTGACATAAAAATCTTTTTGGTGTTGATTTGTCTTAGCTTTCAGTTAAATGGTAAAAAGGCTTATCATGAGGATGTTGAGTAGCTTATAAGGACAAGACATTAAGAAACAATATCTTGTAAATGTTTTCCTAAACGCATTAAGTATGTCAAACTAATATGATACAAATTAAAATTGCATATGCTGCTATTGTGAATATCCCTTAAAACTTCAGTAAACATTTTTAGTTTGTTAAATTGTCAAGATGGTAGTCATGAAACTGCTGTAGTCATCAAAGTGCTGTGTCACTTCATGAATAGTCAAGCAAGACCTTGTGTCTGATTTCATTGAACATCTTGATTAGCAAAGATAGAAACCTTACTCCATTAAGGAAATACAGATTACCGGGAGATGAGCTAGTGCGAGGAAATTGGAAAAGCTGTCTTTAAACTGGGATTTAACTAGTGCTGAAAGACATCGCGCTTTTTCAGTGTCCAAGCTAAAAATTGCTAGACCTGCAAGTGGCTTCAGATAGAGCAATTTCTGATGCTTCTCATGGTCAGAGATAAAGAGCTTATAACTTAAATTCTGGTTTATCACTTTTTGGTATAAGCAAAGCATTTAAAAAACTGCTGTACACAGATTTGTATTATATTCTGAGACTTGTAGAACTCAAATTGCAATGTTACACAGAATGGAATGTTGTGAATAAGTTCTTCCCAAAGTCTGGCCAACACAAATGCAGTTTCAACAGCTGGTAGACACGCAGCATTTTAAATTCAGGCATGTTACCATGGGCTGTTTTCCAAAATGGTTAGCTTGGGATTTAACACTGTGCCAGATCTTTGTTCCAAGCATTCTTGTTGCATATTCAAATGAAGCTCTTAAAGTGATGTAATTGTTTGCCACATAACTGTTGCACTAGATTTAATAGAGGAGCTTTCAAATATTCTTTTTCCTGTTGAAATTCCTGGTGTCTTTCCTGGGAAACTGTTTTTATTAGGAAGAATAATAGTGTTGATTAATTGTTAGTACGGACTTCCGAATGGAAGGAGACACTACTTTTTTAAACTGTGAGGGTGGATGTGCATTGCAACAGATTGCCCAGAGAGGCTGTGGATATATCCATCTTGGAGATAATAAAAAGATTGGTATGCTAACCGAGCTTCTTAAGCACGTGGAGCTCCTGTTGACTACATCAAGCATTTTGCTTTCTCTACTGGAGAGGCTGGCCCTTCCTTCTTAGTGGCCGTGTCAGCCCATACAGACTATGTATGTACTGTGCTTGTACATAGTATGTATGATACCATACTGATATTCAGTTGAAAGAGGTATTTTATCTAGTGTAAAAGCTTGTTTAATTTTGAAACTTTGTAAGACCTTATTTTAGACTAAAAGTGTTTAAAATGCAAATTTATATCTGGATGACAGTTTAATGTGTAACCAACATTTATCTACATAGGCATGGCATAACTGTGAGCATCAATCTGGTATCTGTTTGAAGAGGACACTGTTGGGGGGCCCAGGTATTTCTTTTATATTTTATAGTTATAGAGGTGTCCGGACTGTAATGGTGAAAGATATCCAGTAGAAGAGGATGAGACAAGAATTAAGTGCATGTGAGAGACTCTGGACCTAGGCACCTCATGCTTTTGATGCTAGCTGGGAGGGAGCTTGATAAACACTTTCACCAACTTCCCATAGAAAAAACAGGTAAGAAATGTGCATAATTGTTACGGTTCATGTTAGTAGAAAGATGCTTCCCCTCCACCCCCTAGAGCTTATGCAGAAAATACATTCTTCTGTGTTGGTTTTAGAACTGTGATTTCAGTCATGTATATACTTACTCAGAACTATTTTTGTTGGTAAAAACTGTGAGTTGACTTATTTGAAGCTAAAACATTTTTAGCCTAAACTTACTCTTAAATTCAAATTTAAGTTTCTTCACTGCGGAAACAATCTGGTTGCAAGCATTCCTTACTAGGAATACAAGGTGCTTGTGCTCACCTCTTTCTTCAGTATAGGTACTGCTATAAATTCAGGGTGTTAATTTTTTCTTATAATGAAGTCTGAGAATGCAGCATCTTTCCACATCCCGCCTTGCTAGAAAATGTCCTAGTGAAGACATTCTTTGCATTGTTCTGTCTCTTGGCATAAAAGAGGAAGCTCTTAGTGTTGTCTCCGGTGAAGCTGGACAGTGAGACAAGTTGCTTTTGGGATTTTTGTTTGTTTTTCAACACTTTTTCTGAACGTTTTGCTACTACCAAATGTTTAATTATTGGCTAATTGCACCAGGAGAATGCATTCGTTGTAGATGTTAGTTTTCTCTAAAACTGCGTGACATTATTAAATCCTTGCTAGTTATTTGTTATACAAATGAGAAAACTCGGAGTTTTGCAGAACAACCATCTAGAAGACATGTGGAAACTCTTGTTTTTAAGATCTTCAGGAAAATTGAGTCCTAACCATTAGGAATATCTCCTGTTAGTACACTTAAGAGTCTCCAAATGCATATACAGTATAGGCATAACTGTGGTATCCCTCTTGCTTCATTTGGGAATATTGGTAAGTTCATATTAGTTGCAAATGTAGACTTAAATCTTCATGTTTTCCTCTTAGTCCTTGAATTTGATTATTTTGATAATGGATTTTTTTTGTTGTTCATTCTTTAAATGACAATGCTGAACATGATCTGTTCTGTATGAAAAGAAATGTGGAAAAAAAGTCTGTTGACTGAATGTAGTCAGGTCTCTGCTGGAACAGGATTTTTGGGTTTAAATTCCATAGTTTCAAAAGCAGTTTCTCTCATTAGGGTTCTAAAGACGTTCTTAAGAGGGTTTTTCAAAAGCATAAGACTTTTTCTTCTTAAAAGATATATCTTCAAGTGTTTGTCCATACATATTGTGGTGTGTTTTTCTGGGAATGCTTAAGTTCAGGCTGTTTCCATTGTCTTAACTGCAGGATAATAGAGCTGCTGTAGCTAATGAATAACCAGGTATTTTCTGCACATCTAACATGGCATATTAATGCCTCCATTTGTCTTTAGGGTTCAGTGAAATTATATTGCCTTTCTCGTACACTGCATCAGGATCTTGGAGTTCTGTCTTTGTTAGAATAACTTGGAGAGACGTGCTCTGCATAGAAGACACAAAACCCATATTTTTTTTGCGAGGCTGTTGCCTTAATATCAAGCATAACTGATGTCCATTTAAGATTAAAATGTTTTTATTTGCGGAGTCAAAATAGACACTATTCCTTAAAAGTTCTAGGAAGATGGAGCAGAAAATAAAGAGCAAATTGGCTTAACTTACTTGTCTGAAGATCAAGGCCAGAAGAGCATTTCCTCTGTTTCCATGTGACTGTCTGCACTTGTTTACTGTGTTTGGTATGAGATGCAATTATCTTCCTCAGACTGTGGTAACAAGGGAGAACTCAGGCTGGGAAAGCATGCTTTTACCTTTACATTCTTGTTTGGTTATTGATTTGAAGGTGGTTTTCAAGGATGTAAGTGGGATGAATATGTGCAATTTATTATGCCATTTTGACTGAGATTACTTTCAACGCTAATTAATCTCACTGAGATGACTGATGCTCTGTGTTCCTCAAGTGTTTTCATTGCGCTTGCGGATGCATGCAGATGTTCCACTTAAGGTCTTCCTCTGCCTGAGAGTAGAGTCTAGCCAGACGCATCAGTTCTTACCTAAAATTACAGGCATAGAGCATGGTGTAGGGTAATTGCAAGTCTGTCTTTTTTTTTTTCCACTCTATTTCTAATCTCTTGGAAAATCTCTCCAAACTTATGGCATATATTAATGTTGCTACTTTGGAGCTCTTGTTTTAGAAACAGTCCTTGTCCTTATTTCCCCAGAAGCTGTTGGAAGTCTCTCATAATGTTGTTCTTGTTCACTCCTATTTATTCTTCCTGTATCACTTATTTTGGTGTGTGCCTCTGGCACTGAAGCTTTTGCGATTCTGAACCAGAAGGTATTTTGTGCAGGAAAGCCTTTCAGTGACATTAATCTTCCAGTGCTGCCCAAGAGCCCCATTGCACCTCAAGGAATTGAGTCAATTCTTCTTGAAAGATACCTTTAAAAAGGTCCAATTTGTATCTTCTCTGTTAACCAGACTAATTTTTGTTTCTGGCACTGTTGTCCACAGGCTCCAAATCATACTACTGAAGTGTAGTTTTGTAGGAATCACATAGACACTTACTGTGGGCAGAGCTGCAGAATCTCTGGCATGTTCCTAGCTGGAGACAGAAGTAAAGCAACTTAAATGTTTCCTGACACAAGTTTCTGCAAGGTATAAAGAGGAAGAAAATTCATATGGTATCTGCTATAGGCCAATATCCATTTCTTTTCTGTTGGTGATTCACTTAATTTAAACTCATTGCTTACAATAAAAATTATTTTCAACCCCCTGAAATCTTCATTGTCATTGAAATTATTCAACTGTTGTTCAAGGAGACACAGGAAATTTCTTCGAAGGTATTGGACAGTCTATGTATGTATTTTGGGAACAATTATTTCCCGCTGAAATAGTGAGCCTGAAAGAAGCACTATTGAAGTTTCCTGCAGATCCCTGGCAGGAGCTAGACTAGCTGTCAGGGAAAGAAGAGAGGAGACGAGACAATGGATGGTATTTGGAGGTGGAAAAAATTACTCATCAGTGGTTTACCAGCTCAGGATTTCAAACTGTAAGACTCTACATGCTAGTTAGGGCCCAGTTTCATTGCCTCTTAAACTTCCAAAGAAGTTAAGAAGACCCAGAGAAAAGACTTGGGGGAAATAATTTTCCAAGGTAAGGTTGTCCCAAAAAGGTTCTTGCAGGCAACTCTTAAGCCTGAAAACACTATGGCATATGTAATATGCTTTGAGTTTGAAATTCAGAAGAGGTTTCTCACAGTTAAAGACTGAAATACAAAATCTTTGCATTCAGAGTAGGAAAGCTGTTGTACAGTCATTGCTGTTCCCATAAATACCACAGTTTTCCTGATGTAGGTGTTACTGTAATGGTGAGGGTGGTGAGGCACTGGAATGGGTTGCGCAAAGAAGTGGTGAATTCTTCATCCCTGGCAGTGTTCAAGGCCAGGTTGGACAGAGCCTTGAGTGGCATGGTCTGCTGTAAGGCGTCCCTGCCCATGGCAGGGGTTTTGGAGCTAGGTAGTCTTAATGTCCTTTCCATCCTTAACTATTCTATGAATATTGGAGTAATTAAGGGATTTATGGCTACCCTAAAAGTCTGTCTTATGGCAGTTCATGCTTATGGCTCTATCAACAGTGATTCATTTAGTTTTCTTTAAGGGATTTAAGTATAGCAGCCTCAAGGTTTTGGTGGGTTGATTGGTTTGGGGTTTTGGGGGGGGTTTATTTTGGTTGTTGTTTTTTTACTTTTAAGAGAGTGCTGTTTTTTCCACCCTCTAGCTCCAAAGAAATCTCGTAACATGGTGTCCTAGCAGCTGGTGTTTTTTCAGTTAGGCAGCGTGCTTTTTCTCTTGTATCTAAAGCTCTTCAAAAGAGCCATTGAGTCAGAAAAATAGGAGGAACCGCCTACCTACCTTGGGTACAGAATAAAGTACAAGTCATGTCTAGTTTCACCTTAATTCCTACATATCAGACCTCCTTTTCAGGTGATGCTGTGGCTGTCTTTTTTCCAAAAGCTTCATTTTAATCACAGTGGGGTTGAGTAATTTTGATGCAGGTATTTGAACTGGACAGATTGCTGTAGATGATCTCCAGGGTGACCTTTTACCTTCACTGAGAAGGTAAAAAGCCTTCATTGCTAGCTGAGTAGTTCGCTGGAGTACCTTTACTCACTGAATCCTCTATAGAAGTTATAACCTCTGAGTTGCCCTCTAAGGGATCATAGTACAGTTGACAGATGACACGTGGCTGCTTGAGTGACTTCAGTTAATTAACCAGACAGATGCTTATACTTCTGCAAAACCTGAAGTAGGGATAAGAGCATTTCCTAGGTGGGAATGGATTAACATATTTATAAGTTGCTCCTTACCTCTGCAGTAACAGGAGGTTTGTCTTATGCTGTCCACATGGGTATTTCCAGTGCCACCTTCTGTATTCACTCTCCTGAGTCCTTTGACATTTTCACTCTCAGATATAATGAGTCATGGTCAATACTGCATTGTTAAGCACAGGCTGTGATACTGCAGGTAGCAGCATGGGTACCACTGACCAGTATGGCTCAGAAGGAGTATGTGTGGTCAGAGGGGACTCTGAACAGGGACAGAGCCTCATTAAAGTGTCTAGCTAAGTAAGGCAAGTGAAAGTGTGAGCTTTATCTACCAGAGAGATTAAATCCAAGATGAGCTGTCTGATTTAGTTAATCATTGGTCACCAGAGTATGTGCCGTTCTAAAATAATGGTGGTGTTTCAACTAAGAGTAAATACTGTTTTATTGAGTGTTCTGGTTATGTAATTTTCAAAACAGAAGAGGCTTAGTCCAGAAAAAACCTACTGAAGTGTAATTTACTGCCCGCATGTTACTGTTCGATGCAACAGTGCAAAAGGATGTCTGTTCAGTCTGGATTAGAGTACTTGAAGTGAATACATGCAGAAGTGAAATGTCAGTATATTTTACTCTATACAAAGGAGGTTTTGCCTGTTAGCTAAAGAAAGTACTAATGAGCTATCTTGTAAAGGTGAAAAACCCCACTATTTATATATATTTGTATACCATTGCTGATAGCTTAAATGAATATACTCACACAACACTTCCTCTTTCAAATGACAACAGATATCATGCATATTACTTTGGTCAAACGAGGAGATGAGTAGTATTTTCTTCTGAAAAACTCAAAATAAATGTAAAATGTCTGGAGAAACAGCAATTAGGAGGGTAAGAAAAGAGTTTCAGTGTTTTTTGTGGGGGAGGGGAGTTGAATCTTAGTGTGTTTTAAATGAATATTAAGTTCATGTTTTCTGTTAGGGGCTTCCTAATAAATGAATTCATTATGTGTGTGTTTAAAAGGGAGGTGCTGCAATTAATATTAGCATAACTTAGTTGCAGATTTCTTCATTGACTTTGTTATTCCAGGCAGATCTATTAGTCAACAATCATAAAATTGAATATTTTAAGGTAACAAAGAAGAAGGAGCAAACACAGTTCTGCTGTTTTAAGCGCAACCTTTTTTTCTTGATTCTGAATTACATTGTTTGGCAAATCTCAATTCATGGTTTTGCAGTATTGTCTCTGGTTGCTGACGTAGATGAGGAAATGACTCAGATTAAGTATCTTTATTTTATTCATAAAGTTGAATTGCTTTCGAGTACTTTCTTGACTCTTCGATATTAGTCTGTTCTTAAATCCTTTCAGTATCCAATCTGGTTTTGAGCCTGGTGCATTAGAATTGGTTTTAAAAGCAGAGATTTTTGTTTGTTAATTTTAAGCTTGCTCTTCTAAACAATGCAGAGGGGTTTTTATTATATGCATCTTCCTCCCCCCGAGTGGTGGTAATCAGTAGATAAAGTTCTCAGCCTTTTTTTTTGTAGGATTTCTAGTGTTGATAAATAGGCAGGTTTGCTTACTCAGTTTCCCTGACCAGTCAACCTACCTATGAGGCTCTTGTACAAAAACATACATAAAAAACTGGAGAAAATAGCAGATCTGATCCTAAAGGGAAAAAAAAAACAACCCAGGCTATGCGTTAAAAAACCAAACAAAAACCCCAAACCAACCAACCTCCAAACCAAGCAAGCAATCCTCTCGTGTCTGGATGGAATCTTTTAGTTCATCAAAGTAAACTGGAAAACCTGGGGAATGATTTCACTGACAATAATAGCTTTTGGCCAAATCCAAGCAGTAAAATTGTCAAGCATTAAGTAGGAGAACAGAAAACAAGTGAATACTTAAACTTTCGAGGAATTTTTCATGTTTATTCCACTTCCTCTTTTTGGGTGGGCTTTTATTAAAAAGAATAAATGCCCTTTGTACAACAAACCTTTGTTAGGTTTGCAGTTGTGTTAAGGTTACTTTTCCTTGTGCCAATGCTGAATATACTAACCGTGAATATCACCACGTTTGATTTCATCAGTCAGTGGGAATTACAGTTTGTCAGCAAACAAAGAAAATAATGTTATTTTTTCTTCCTTCCCTTCCTCCTCAGATTTGTGGGTCACTTCCAAACACCATTTGTAGAGAGAGAAAGTCCTGAATATGGCTTGATTTGCTTTTGGTCTTGGCAGTGTTTTTAATGAGTGTCCCATGGACTCTATCAAGTTCAGGGGGTTCTACTCTAGTACTGAGGAGGAGAACCCTGAGCAGCAGCGTGGTATCAATGAAAACGTTTCTTCGTCATTCTCTTTAAGAGAGCAGCAGAAAATGAGTGATTATTCTGGACTTGCAAATAACCATAGCCAGATGATTGCTGAAGATTCAGAAATTCAGACAAAGCCTGAATGCTCTCATGAAGTTCTTCAGGAAGATATTGAAATGAGCAGTGGATCCAGTGGAAATGACTTCAGTGGAAATGACACAAATGAAAACTACTCAAGTGGACATGATTCTCATGGCCATGAATCTGATGAAAATGGGAAAGATTCAGCAATGCTCATGGAATCTTCAGACTGTCATAAAAGGTAATAGCTAATATTAACTAAATGTCAGTTTTGTTTTTGTCACTAAAGGCTTTTTTAATTTGAACCTAACTTCTGAATAATAACTACAGTATTAAGTGTATCCTGTTCAGATTGAAGCTTTGTGTTTTAGTTAACTTCTGCTTTTGAATGATGTAAATTGTCTAATGTGTTATGATTTATGAAGATAAGGTCTCTAGTGTTCTGGCCCAGATTAATTTGAGTCTTCTCATCATTGTGTGTTTAATTTGCCTTATTTATAGATTTTCCTTGTTAATGTCTAGAAATGTTTATCAAAAAGTGTCAGGCTGTTCTTATGTATAAGGATGCAACTGTGCTGTTTTCATCTTCTCATTAGCTTAATGTACAGAGCAAAGCTACAGAAGGATAACCTTCTTAGGCAAATAGGTAACAGCTATGGTTTCTGGTTGTTGCACTGAGTAGAAGTTTTCAAAGTGTTTTTTTATTCTAAATAGTCATTAATAGGAAAATGTAAAGGTTTAGTGGGAGGTGACCCTGCCCATGACAGGGGGGTTGGAACAAGATGATCGTAAGGTCCTTTCCAACCCTAACTATTCTGTGATTCTATGAACTAAAAGTTTTGTTAAGTTTACCCATCTTCATCTTTCTTTCCTTATTCTAGTTCAAGCTCCAATGCATTTAGTCTGATGATTGCAAACTCTGAACACAATCAGTCTAGCAGTGGATGCAGGTAAATTAATGTGCATATATTTTTCAGTAATTTGCGTATATATAATAATGTTGTGTTTTGGTTTTTTGTTTTGGCTGAAACTGGAGGAGTACACAAGAAATCCTGTCCTATCCTTGATTCTCTTCCTGTCCATAATCAGTAGCATGTCCTAATAACCCCTTGGTTGAATTAGAGCTTTTTGTTGCTGTTGCAGGCAAGTTGTGCACCTTTCAAGTCTTCTTACTTTGTTTTTCTTTGGTAGCTTAACTCTGAAATTTCAGTTTTATGGTTTGCTTGCTTCAACTGTAGTGGGGTTTTTTGAAGCTTTTCTTTAAATTTTCTGCTAATCAGAATTTAGTCTGAAGCCTTTGCCTGCGGGCAATCTAGAAGCATTTCAGCATCAGAATTCATCCAGAGAGTTGGATGCGTTCTGATGTTCAGCAGCCATATCACCTGCCTCTCCTGTGTTCCATTTGCCAGGATTCAAGCCTCAAGTCTGTAAGACAAACCAGCGTCAGCTGCAGGGATCCCTCTGTATGAACTCTGTTTCTGACCCTGACAGCTTTGGGAACCCTGGTAGCATTGAAGGCTCAAATCTGAACACTTCAGAGTGCCCTACTGTACTTGTTGTTTTTTTTAAGTCAGCTCCTGATCAGGGGAGCAAAACCTAATCCTGAGTTAAATCAAGGATACCTAGCTGTGTATAGCATACTGATGTTAAGACCCCTATCGACATGTGCATACCTGCAAGTGTTTGTATCTGATGCAGTTCCTGGAGAAGTGGTAAATTGGAATTATCCCTTTGCACCATTTGGTGCTTGATGAACTTAGTTTCTGTGTGTGCCCTGCAGGCACCTGGAGATCTTGCTTCAGGCTGTATTTTCAGTTGGAAATTGTGTTCTAGAGTTCATGCTGCTTAGTATGAGAAACAGTGTGAACCAAAGACATTTCTTAATCTTCCTTTGCCACTGATTCCACTTTTTTCATGGCAAGTTTTCAGGTGGGGGGGAGGGGGTTACTTATTACAGGTTTTCTAAAGTCTCTTTGTTTTAAATTGGATTAATAGCTTTCTGCCCAGAAATAAACACAAATCTAGATGGTGCAGTGTTTTACCCCACTGTTGGGCACAGTGCTAGAGGATTACAGAGCAGATCATCTTTTGGGAATGGGAGACTGAGGATATCTAGAGAATGGTCTTTAAAGAGAAGACTAAAATAGGCTGATAATTTATAGGTTTCGTCTTTGATTCCAAGACTATAGAGCTTTGGATTAGATATTGGCACTAACCAACTACTTAAACTAGTATCTGTAGGTACTTCTTCAGTTCGCTGTTGACATAAAGATATGAGCTTCCCATTTTGTTTTGCAGAACTTACCCTGTCCTTTGCAAGTCTTGCCTTCCCTTTGGTTGGCTACTGTGCCTGATGCCGCTGATCTTTGATAAAACACTTTTGAGTTGTATAACTTATTGTCCAAGGAGGCCTGTCCTCTCTATTTGCTGCTGCTGCTGCTGTAGGCTAATTTACAAAGGTTTCTTTTTCTTTTCCTGTAAAAATAAGTCTGACCATTCTCATAAAGCATACTGAGAGAGCACAAAACCAGCAGCATGCTGAGTTGTTTCATAATCTTTTCCCTCTCTTTTCTACTGCCAGCATAGGGGTTTTTTCTGTTAACAAGGACCTGTTTGATTGCATCAGTCCAAACTGTCAAGCCACGTTATAGATGCGATTTTAATATACAGCATGAACACACTGTCTCCCAAGGGAGTACTGTACTCTTTTGTCTTATTCTTTACTATTATTTGTCAGTACAAAGTGACCACTGCTTCAATGAATGGTAGGCTTCTCATGGTCCGTTGTGATGTAAGCAAGAACAATGTGTATTCTCTAGTACCAGGCAGCTCTCCAGGCTTTTTTTTAGTCAAATGATTGTTGTACCTGAAGAACTTAACCAAACTTCCAGGGCACTGTTCAGAAATCCTCCTGAAAATTACCTGGGAGCTGAAACCACTGTTGTTTCTACAGGGTTTCTTAGAGTAACTTCTTAAATGCTACCAGCCATGACAATCAGGTGGTAAGGAAGGTCTTCCTTTTGATGGCAAAAAATTTATTTTCACAAAGCTTTAAGAAAAGTTCTTGAATGCTCCTGAGAATTGTGACTGATGGCTTTTAAAATGTAGTAAAAAGAGAAGGTTGAAGTTAGCTTTTTTTTCTTCTTTTAACTGCTTTGTACCCACCTGCCATCTTTTGTCATCCTTCTTTTCCCTTTCCCGAACTCCTTTTCTCTTCCTTTTTGATTTTGCCAGCATCTCTTAATGGAGAGAGGTATCACAACATGAAGGAAGGTGATAATTTTCTGACATCGGAACTGATAATCTCTGTAACTTGGCCTTTTGCATTGAGATAGCACTTCCAAATATGCACACGAGGAATGTGAATAAAATTGCTGTCTTTAGCCTCCCTATTCTTTGCTTTGTTGTATATTTAGTCAGGTTTCTTTATCTTTTTTTTAATATATTACCATGCCTAACTGGTACATTGTTCCAAAGATTTCTCCTTTTGTTTCATTAACTTGATGCTCTCCCACTGCCATGCCCTTCTCAGGGACCTTTCTTACTAGAACCTGCTTGAACAGGAGGTGAAGACTTGAACAAACCTTCTGCTTCTCTCCTTTAAAGTCCATGAACATTTCTATGAGTTTGCATGTGAAATGAGTGAATATCACAAAAAAAGCAAATTAAGAAAAAGTTAAATTATCTGAGTTTGGGTGTATGTAGTATAAAGAGTACATTTCACAGTAAGACTTCAGATGGTCATAAATCATTTAATTTCAAATGATTCTAGCTAATTTAGGAGTTAAGTTCTGAATGTTGAAACTAATTATTGGAAAATTTGATGTGACTATCTGTACAAATTTAGGTATATGACAAGTATCAGCATATTTGGCATCTGAGGATGGTGCGTCTCTTCAGGCGTTCAAATAACATTTGTTTTCTTCAATTTTACAGTAGTGAGCAGTCCACTAAAGCCAAAACACAAAAGGAATTGCTGAAAACATTACAAGAGCTGAAAGCTCACCTTCCTTCTGAAAAGAGAATTAAGGGCAAATCTAGTGTCCTGACGACATTGAAATATGCCCTTAAAAGCATTAAACAAGTTAAAGGTAAACAAGTATGATACTACCTAGATAATACCAGCCTGGATAAAATTAAACATTTGAAATAGGAGTTTAAATGTGGTTATCTGTAAAGCTAAGTTTATTATGTTTGAAAACCTCTGTAAATATGTTTTCCTGTTGTTCCCATTTGTTGGCTCTGTTAACCTGTGTTCCTTTGGGAGTTAAAGCTTGATATTTTGCTCTGTTTATAAAATTAATTTGAAAGCGGTTTAGAAGTTCATACTATTTGAACTATTACAGACCAATATGCATTATCATGCACATAGAGCTAAATTGAGATGGATGAATTTATTTGAGTTACTGATGAGGAAGCCCTACTATGGTAAAACTTGAGTAGTACCTGGATTTCTCAAATATTTGTTTGGGCTTATGCTAATAAAGATTCTGGGGCTGTAAGACTTCCAGGCTGGATGTTTATTGATGAGATTCTAAACTCTGAATATAAGTTGTTCCATGTTCTCATGTAGCCAATGAGGAGTATTACCAATTGTTGATGATTAACGAATCCCAGCCTGCTGGACTCAATGTGTCATCTTACACAGTGGAAGAAGTTGAGACCATAACCTCAGAATACATCATGAAAAATGCGGTGAGTATGGTGACACAAGTCTGTAGTGTACACTGAACATGTTCTCTAGAACTGGAATTCTCAGGCATGTCATCTTTTTACAAGGCAAGAATTGGTAGTTCGGCCAATAAGCTGAGGAAGGTAGCTTTTGCCTTCCAGAAACTGAGCCTTTCCAGGCTTTCCCAATAGCACCTTGATCTAAGCTTTTTCTCCTTTGTGTGTTTGTGTCCTATGCATGTTTGTGCTATGATGATCAATATAGTTTTTAGCAGTAAAATAATAATTTGATTATTTTTTTGTAGTTATTATTTATTGTCTACATTCCCATTGTTTCAGGGAAGCCTCTGCCTTTAGGTATGAAATTCTAAAATAGGTAAAATAATGTCATGGTGGGGGATGTTCCCTGGCTTGAAATAGGTGGGTTTTGTTGTAGCTATGAATAGTGAAGGTTGCCCACAAGGTAAAATAAATCGGAAGTATAAAGTGCAACTGCGAACTTCAGCTAAATTAGCATTGCTCAGTTGATCTAAAGTATCTGAGTTGTGAAACCAGTATCCTGATGACAGCTCTTGAGTTTGTGTATAGTGTTAATGGATAAAGCACTAATAGTTATGACGCAGGAAGCTCTTCTTGCGTCAGGAAGAGAAACAATGTGAAACTATACAAATGGATTATGTGTGTGGTTGTGTGGGACTTTTTCTGTTTAATTTTTTCCCCCACCTGACTACTCATTATTTTATCAAGTGGCTTAGAGCACTTTATTTCATTTTGCAGTATGGACAATCAGAAACAGCCTTTCACAAACCAGTTGAATTTCGTAAATGTAAAAATATGCCTATGACAGGCACAAAGGGAATGTGCTGGTTTATAGCTGGAGACTCTTCAATTCTTAATATGTAAATTGTTTCTACATCATAAAACTTTAGGCAGTAATATTTAGGGTTTGTCATCTGTTACGATGCTAGTGAAATATTGTGTAGTTCAAAAAGCAGATGGTGTGTGTCTGCTTCATAGGCAGATTAATTTTATTGCTCCCTAAACAGATGTGGTTTAACACTATTTCCTTAATTTTAATTTTAAACTTATTAATGCTTTTCTATCTTCAGTGTTTTTCTAGGAAATACATACTGGATTGACGAATCTTTTTAAGCTGTCTAATTTCTTATATTTTTTGGTTTTAGGATATGTTTGCTGTAGCAGTTTCTTTGATTACTGGGAAAATTTTGTACATCTCTGAACAAGCTGCTTCTATTCTCCGTTGTAAGAGGGGTTATTTTAAAAATGCCAAATTTGTGGAGCTCTTGGCACCTCAGGATGTCAGCGTGTTCTATACTTCTACTACTCCATACAGATTGCCATCGTGGAATATTTGCAATAGAGCTGGTGAGTGATCTCAACAGCAGATGTTTCTCTGTCCACCTTTGTCGTGCAAATGACAATACTCGAACAGGTTTTTAATCCTTCCATCCTCCTCCATCACTTGATGAGGGTATAACACAGATATTAATGAGAACATTTCCAAACAATACCAGATGTGTGTAATATACTTTAAATTAGCAAGGCTGGTCCATTGGCTGAAACTCCTCTGAATGTCATTGTTTATAGGTTCTCATGCCAGTTTCGTCCAACTGATGAATGAAAACCAAGTAGACATTCATGCTGGATAGTGGATTTGCTTCCCACTTAGCAATCAGATGACCACAGTTTTTCTTTAAAGTATCTTTTCTTCAAATATAGTGGGTATAATACTCTGCCTCCTTCTTTTTCAAATGGTTGTAATCTGAATATTGGACATCTTGATTGCAGTGTACAGAGATGTCCTTTAGATCCCATCACTGTGCATTCACTGAGTGTAGACATTTTAGTCTTAAAAAAATTGTCAGTGGTGAAGGATCATATGTTCTAGAGCATTTGATGTTTGTGGGACGATTGGTTTATTAGTATAGATACAGCTCTTGAGTTGAGAAATAGCTGCCAACTGTTTTAACCAGACACTTGAAATTCAAAGTCTGTTCTAATCATTTGAAATTCCAGCCCATTGTATGCTAAATCCATTAAGTTAAGTCAGACTGTGAACCATATTTAAGCAGAAAAAGCATTTAGCAATAAATATAAATTAAATAATAATAAACTAAATAATACATGCATAAAGCAGGTTGAAAGGGACCTTGTGAGGTCTCTGGTCCAACCTCTGGCTCGTGGTCAGTGGTGAATTCTGGCCATGTAATCCTAATTACAGATATTACTCAGTTATGCAAATCATGTTTTGAAACATTTTCTGTAGTTATGTTTGTGTATAGCTTCAAATTTCAAAACTCTGCAATAAGTGGAATTGTACACACTATCCCATGTGTCAGCTGCCATAGAATACAATACTGAAAGTATTCCACACTGAGGCCTTTAAAGACTGGAGCTTGCTTTGCAAACTCATCCGTCTGAAAAAGGAGGGTTACAGGCTTAAAAGGTGAGAGGAAGTCTTTGTGAAAAATACTTTATTTGGGGGATAGGGAGTGGTAAGGAGATTCGATGAATGAATTCGATGGTGTCTGTCCTAGTGCCTTTCTAGGAAGAAGTCGAATTTGAGGGTCCCAGATAATCAGATGGTTTTGATCGTTATAAACTAGAACGAGAAAGCTGTTTAGAGTGAACAAGTCAAACTGGAGAGCTGTTTAGGCATTAAGCCTTTTGCCAAAAACATAAGCAGACAGCTGTGATTCGCACACCAGCCTCAGAATCTGAATGGTGTTTTGATTTAGTTGCTTGCAAAGAACATTGTTTAGCAGATACATACGGAGACTTCAGGGAACATAAACTTTTCAAAGAACTTTATCAGTTCTTGTTTCAAATATCATAACTTCACAATGATTTCTAACTTGCTATGAAATATGTTTAATATTTCTAGAGTCTTCCACCCAGGATTGCATGGAAGAGAAATCTTTTTTCTGTCGCATCAGGTAAGACAACAGTATTCTCAAGCTTAGTGTTATGTTATGAAACCATGCATTACAAGAGTATTTGGCTTTTGTAAGAGCTGTATTTTATGTAAGTTTCTTACTATTACATAATGTGAACATAAGGCAAAACATATGCATGTGCTCTAGTTGATTAACTCCTCAAAGCAGCAGGGGAAACTGCAACATGATTTCAGGATGTTGCATTTTAGGAGTTAATCAGTATGAATATTGACCTTTACACCACAAAGGAAGCTGATAGGTTATCTCCTACCACTGTGGGAAGTCTTCAATTGATGTTAATAGAACTGTTCTGCTACAGAAGCTCATTCATTCTAGAAGACTGATGTCTAATCTTACATTTATCTCAAGTGTCCTGTAGAGAAAGGTAGGTGAGAGTAACTTGTCTCTTTTGCAGTTACTAGATCAGACAGTTCCTTTGGGTTTGCTTTTCTTCCTTCTCCTGCCCTCACTACACTTTTGTTGCTTTTATTTAGCAAATGCCAGCAGCTTACTCAGTTTGGGATTTTTTGTGCAATTTGATTTCTCGCTGTTTATTGCCTCTCTGGTAGCATTTCCAAAACAAATTGTGGTTCTGTTTCCAAAAAAAAAAAACCGACTGTGGATCCTGTCACTTAATCACTTGTGGTAAAGTAAATAAATACTTAGCATTAAGGTGTGAGTCAACTTTAAACAAGCTGAAAGACAATGTAGTGCTTCAGAGCATTGGATTGGATGTACTATAAAAGTGTTGCTGGTGTTTTTGCAGACTTTATTCTTTGTCCAGCTAACACTGGTTCCAGTAGCTTTCGTTTTATGGAGTTCTGCTGTTGTAAACTTCTTGCAACTGTTTTTCATTGTCAGTCTGTAAATGGTTGTCATTTTCATTGCTATGCCTTGGATTCTTAAGTAAAAAAGGTTGTTATGTGTAAGAATTTCTGAGTCTTCATTGTTTTTAAATCGAGATAAATATTGAGTAAAAGGTCTTTACTTGATGGGGTATAGCAGTATTCATAAAATGCAACTGCACATTCATCCCTCTGAAGGGTATAATGTCACCAATTAGGATTATTGGATCAACAAAACAAGTCTATCACAGGAGGTGGGTTTTTATTTTTCCATCAAATATCCATATAAAACAGTTGTTCATCTTGTTCTCTCGGGTAGTAGAGAGGACAGTGTATGCTTTATGGCAGTTGGTATGCAAAGGATCCCATCAGACTTAGCTTCTCTTCTCCCAGAAAAAATAAGCTGGGAAGTTAAGAGCTTGGGTGCTCTTTTGGGAGCTATCATGCAGTCCTTGTGTCATGAGGGAGTTACAATAGATAAATAAAAGCTTTGTTTTGCATAACATGAATCTGTTGAAATAATTAACTCTGTTTAATTCTTAGTGCAGGAAAGGAGCGTGAAAATGAGATATGCTATCACCCATTTCGGATGACTCCTTACCTTATCAAAGTGCAAGATCCAGAAATAGCAGAGGAGCAGCTTTGCTGCGTGCTGCTTGCAGAAAAAGTACATTCTGGTTATGAAGGTAATCCTTTGAATGCACAAAGACTAGTTTGGCTTCCTGATAGTAAGAATTGTTCTGTGTTCTGCTACAGGAATTTCCACAACCGAATTTCAGCCTGAGAAAGCCAACTGTATGAGTTTTTCTCAGTGATCTCAAGTGTTATTAAAGTGAAGGATATTAGTTCTGTTCTCTGCCCTAGCTGAGAGGTGGTGAGCTAACAAGCTGCTTTCCTATATGCTTTTAGACTGACTTGTATACTATATTCAGTATTTAATAGAAGTATATAGGTTGAAGTATTTTATGTATGGAAAACAAGAACCCTACTTGTTAATCCGCTTTCATTTTTCTCTCAGCACCCAGAATTCCTCCTGACAAAAGAATTTTTACAACGACACACACCCCGACCTGTTTGTTCCAGGATGTAGATGAAAGGTAACTTAGAAAAAATACTCTTTTTCCATTTACCAATAAGCAGGCTATCCAGCTTCTTTACAGGTATTTGTAGGATTTAATGTAGACATCTGTGTGGGGTTGAAAGGTTGTAACTACTGAAGAGTGTTGAACCTGAGAAAACTAGATCCTCCTTTTTTTCACTAAGCACGAAAACACATTACTCTGTGGTATTTAAGTGGAAAACTATTTGCCTGCTAACAACTGGTTGCATTGTCCTTCCATCTGGGAAATGAAAAGTTTAATGAATGAAACCTATGGTGAGGAAAGTTCCCATGCTAACAGTCACTACCTGTATGACTCTTGGTTTGTTTTCTTTTAAGGTTTGATCCAATTATTAATAATAAACAGTATGCTGCTGTAACTTTCTACTGCCCCGGATACAACTGGCAATGACTTTCAAATGAAATACCAGGTCTTAAATAAAAATAATAATAATTAAAACCCCAGAGATTCTGTATTCTCAGTTCAGATTGCCATCGTCATTGTTTTTGTTGCCTGTATGCAAAACCTGCTCAAATTCTGCTGGCTAAAGGCTTCACATTGCTTTGACAATCAGGGGAGCCGCTTAGGGTAAGTGTTCACATTTCAGAGTAGCACCAAATACGCTGCCTGTGATCATAAGGCATACAGAGAGGCTCAGGGAACTAAGTTGTACAGCAAGCTTTCCATTAGTCTTCTGGATTGCTTTTGTCTGGGGCCTTTCAGAAGACATTTAGGTGACAGACATGAGGTTTATGGAAAGGACAGAAGATACTCCTTCAGAGTTCATGACGTACTTGTCTGAGGAGGAGACAATAATCTCAACAAGCTTTTAAGGACAGGGGTGTACTTGGAATATTGTAGTGTTTGAAGACTTGACAAGAATTCACTTGTTCCTGAGTTGAAAACCCAAGCTACCTCTTCCCTTTCTTCCTCTTCCTTTTCCCTTTATTTCTGTTCCTCTTCCCTTGTTTTACTTAAGATTTTCTTTATGATCATTTCTGTTGTACTGTGAGATATAATTTTGGTTTTTTAAATCCTTAGTGAAAACTAAGTTGGCTGCAATAGTAACATCTGACTTCTGAGATTTCCCCCACTCCGCTTGTCTTTAAGAATTCTAAGAATGCTAACTGTTTGTAAGTCTAGGTGGGAAGGATGTCTGCAGGCAGAGTAGCAGTAGAATGGACAGTATGGATTTCTGTGGTATGTTTTGAGGGGGAGTCTTCTTGTTCTGAAGATGCGCACTGTTCTTGCCAAAATCTTTAGCTGCAGCAAAAGAGAGAAGGGTTGGGAGAAAGGAGGTTATTGGGAAGTTTGGTTAAGCTGCAGTCAATGAGGTAAAAAAAGATTACTCTGGCTTCTGAGACAGTTTATCTGCAGGGAGGTCAGGTGCATCAGTATTACTGCAGTGGGCATGCTTTTTATTGAACAAGAATTGGGAAAGGTAGCTATTTTTGTCTTCATTAGTAATCTCCAGTGGCTGATCAGTGAGGATAAGTTTGGACTTTAAGATACAGCTATTTTTGGCTAACGTGCACAGGCATTATGGCTTAGCGTGAACAGCTCCTGGAGTATAGAAGCCAATGCATGCTGACAAACTGTTTCTCTGTGGTATGATTTATACAGTCTTTCTAAACAGCTTAAATGGACAAAAGAACAGCTTATTCCTGTATAGTTTTGTCCTCTTTACATTCTTTTCTCTCTCCTTCTTTGCCACACATGCTCCCAGCCAACTGTGCCTTTGCAGGGCGGATGTGTATTTTCAAATAGGCTAATGACACAATGTAAGGCTTCCCTTCCTCCTTCCATCCCCAGCTCATTTATTTCCAGTACTCACTTAACGAAAGTGGCAAGATGACTCAGTGGAGAGCTTTGCCCTTACTCGTGGGCTTTAGTGGAGCAAATATGGTAAATCCCTTCTCAATGGCTACTATGGAAGCTTCTTTACTGTTAGTCTGGTGTTAGCGTCTCTTCTCAAATGCCATTTTTGAACACTCACCATGAGGGTCAATTAAATATTGGTCTCATATTAGGACTTTGCTTCATTTATTGCTCTGTAGTCGATGTTGCTTTTAATTATTTAACTCCTGAGAGCATTGGCAGACAGATAAATGTTTACCAAGATATGCATATGCAGTTTATCCATGAGCTCTCCAGGGCTGTGTGGAATAGACAAAACAATAGATTATTAGAGAAAGCAGAGTTTAATATTTAAAAATATGACTGAACACCTGCTGTTGAGTGCGATTTGTTCATAACATAACACTGAAACTGTTGCCTGAGTTGCATAAAATCAAGTTAATTTTGTAATCAGTATGTGCTCCTGGGTTGGAAAAATGCCTGATTGTTCTAACTCAGCAAGTGGATTTCTGCACAGAATATGTTAAGCAAAAATAAATTCTTCCTTAAATTAAACAGATCATTCCTATATATATTTGTCCTTTAAATGTGTTTGACACTAGATGTGTAGAAGAAGTTCTGTATAGTACACAATGGAGTGATCTTGGTAAATGAATTTAAAGCAGCTTCCCCTTTAACTTGTAATAAAAAAATAGAGGGACTTCTTATTCATGTTGTTTTGACACTTTAAGTATCATTTAAACATAAACTAAAATTGCTGCCTGTCCTCATCAGCAATTCTTATGCCATATGTGCATTTGCAGTCATAAAATGAATCCATTAACCTAAACTGAATTATTTTTAATTACTCATTATGAGGAAACTGATGCTGAAATACTGCCTTTAGTAGATAAAAAATTAACTATTCTCAATTACCACTTTACACAATCACAGAAATACTGGTTGGAAGGGACTGCTGGAGGTCTCTGTGCCATTCTTTTGCTTGAAATGAAGCTGTTGCTCAGTTTAAGGTTAGGTCAGCCATGACCTTGTCTGAGTGATGCTTGGAAATACCCCAGGATTGCACCATCTGCATGGGGAACTGTTCCTAAGTTGCACTACTCAGTTAAAAAACTTTTCCTGACATCCAGCATAAGCTTTTGCAGGCTGCAGTCTGAGGCCATTGCCCGTGGTTTTATTGTATGGCCCCACCAGGATAATTTAAAGCCATCATTGAAAGTCTCGTTTCCAGTAGTTGTGGTAAGCTCCTGGATCATCCCTTAGTCTCCTTTTCATTGGAACAGGTGGACCCAGCTCATGCTCTACTCATGGGTCTTACATTTGAGATCACTGACTCTTCCAGTGATTTCCTTATACATTTAAAAATGTGTAGGGTGTTTTTTCCCCATAGAAATAACTGAATTTGCATAATTCTTTATATTCTTTATTCTTTATAATTCTTTATAAATGACAGTTTTGGTGAGTTTCATGTCAGTTTCAGCTTTGTAAAAATTGCTGCTTGAGGTGATCCACAAGACTTAAAGAGTCATTATTTAACAAATTGCTTCAATAATAAGGCATTAGTTGCTAATATTCTCATTTTCCCCTGAGTTTCTCTGCCTTTTTGCCAGAAGAGTGTGTTTAATGTTTTGGGAAACTGATTTATTTCCAGTGCATTATTGGAAATGCAACATGGAAAGACTTTGTCCTGTAATGCTTTTGAGTTGCATCACAGCACCGCTGCAGTGTACCACAGGCGCAGGATCTGAGTTCTTCATTCAAGGCATCAAGATACCTGACTGGCTTTCTGCTCCTGGGCCTTTGTCAGTGAATGGGACTGGGGGAAAGGTAGACAGTGTTTTGGGTTTACAAGACTACTTGTTGGCATCAAGCAACTTCTCGAACATTACTGAGTAATACTGTTTTAATCCATCATCTTTGTTCCAGAGTGTATTCTTGGCAGTTAGCTTTCAGAGTAAGGTGCAAACAGATGTTTCATGGAATTTCACTCTTTTAAGTGATCAGTGAGAATTATTTAATCACATAAGTTAGTCCTTCAGAGCATTATAATTGACCTTTGGAAATATGCAGGAATACTTCTAATTCTCCAATTAGTAAGTTTGCTTCCTTGCAGCTCCTTTATGAATTGGATTCTCAACCTGCCTGTGAGAAAGCTGAGTTAGGACTCAAGAAAATGACCTTGTTGCTAGTTCAGCTATAGCAGTCCTGTGGTCCTTAGCCTTGGCTTGCAGCCCCTTGGTTGGAGTACTGTTTACCTTCATGGGAGCTTTATGAGATTGAACTTTATTAATGCTCTTTCAAACTTGGGGCACTTACCCTCTAGAGCTAGGCAGCATAGGAAAGGCACAATTGCTGTAGCAGACTCCTTGGTTTGGTCTTACCACGTTGTTATGTTAAGTTATGAATAAAACCTGCCCCACAAACAAACCAAACATTCCTTATTCTAAGAGTGCTACTGCTGTTCATTTGGCACTGCTATTTTACCGTTTTAAACTGAAAATCATTCTGTCCCTTAATAAGAAAAAGAGTAAAAAAACCCTTAAAATGGAATCATCTTAATGGTTAAATATACATTTATTCCACTTGATCGCTTATATTTTTCTTTGCTTTTCTTTCCCCAGAGCAGTACCTCTGTTGGGATACCTACCTCAGGACTTAATAGGAACGCCAGTCTTGGTGCATCTTCACCCAAATGACAGACCCTTAATGCTAGCAATTCACAAAAAAAGTATGTAATCCCTTACTGTGATAGATCTTTTCGGTCTAAACGCTGTTAGATAATGACTACAAAGACCTCAGTACTTAGGAGATGAAAACTAATTCTTGCTATCATTATTTTGCAAGAAAAGACTGGATTCTTTAGAACTTGGTGCTTAATGCAAATAGATGAAAATGAGAAACTGCTTAATTTTGTTTGATATGAGGCTTGTGTGTCTGCTGTCAACAAATTGACTGTAAATGAGTATTTCATAAAGAAAATTTTCTTCAGAATGTAATGATAGATGTTATCATGCTTTAAATTATAGTCTTTCTTATTTCATAGATTAGAAAATAAGAGCTGTTCTGGCAATGTTGATTTGCAAAACTTGGGAAATGTAAAGCTGTTTCTTCAGTCATCTTTAGCTTCTTGTGTTCTGTAGGTGATTTTCTTGACATAGTCCCCTAAGTTTGAAGGTCTTCTTATTCTCATAGCCCAGCATCTGTAAATGTATAGACTGATCTGGTGCTTTTTCTTTCAGATGTCAGCTTCTTCCTTGCAATTCATTGTAAATAGCTGAATATGCGCAAGTATTAAATCTGACATTTCTTTTGGAATCCTTCATTACAGTACTTCAGTATGGAGGACAGCCTTTTGACTATTCACCAATCAGGTTTTGCACTAGAAATGGAGACTACATAACCATGGACACGAGCTGGTCCAGTTTCATCAACCCTTGGAGTCGCAAAGTTTCATTTATTATTGGAAGACACAAAGTTAGGACGTAAGTCAACAAACTGTTGGAGCTTCAAGGTTGTTTAATTTTAGTATTTTCCCTCCCTTTGGTTTTGCATAGGGATCCTTAAGGAAGACATAAGGGATTTTCAGGGAAGGGGGTGGAATCACACATAGCAATTGCTTCCTTTTTGAATTTGGGTTTGAGATATAGTAACTGTTTTCAAAAGAAATTTGAAAGTGCTTCATAGTCTGCCTATACTGTCACGAATTGCTTCAGAAGAGGAAAGTAATGCTCAAAGGGAGGAAAGGTATGTATTTTATCAGATTCAAAGGTAGTAGATGCAGTGGAATAAGCATCAGATTCTGTTTATGTAGATGGTAAATTGACGTTGTGGTGTCTCTGTGGTTGAAGTACATGTATGTATAACAAGCTGGGATGCCTTTGGTTTATGCAGGGGTCCCTTAAATGAAGATGTCTTTGCTGCTCCCAACTATACAGAGGATAGAATCCTTCATCCCAGTGTTCAGGAAATCACTGAGCAAATATATCGGCTGTTATTGCAGGTACACCGTGTGTTTTAATGTTACTATATTCACTTCCCTCTGAAGAAAAGTCATTCGTCTGTGTGATGTTTGTTTAGCTGTCTGCTACTGTATTGGAATTTCTGGCTGTAATCCTGGAAATTACTTACACTTGTAAATACCACACAAAACTTAAAGTATGTTAAAGTTGCAGTTGGTATTTTAAGTTATTCGTGGAGCTATGGAGTCCTCACAAAAAAAAGCCCAACCAAAAAACCCCACAAAACAAACAGAAAACAAACAAAACAACCAATCCCCCCCCAAAAAACCATCCCAAATATCGAGTCAATTATTTTCTCCTCACATAGAATTACTGGTAACAATGTCAGTTTTGTATAAAGCTAGTATACTGAGATGTGTGTGTATGTGTCTATATGTATTTTTGTTGTTGTTAACAGCCTGTACACAACAGTGGATCCAGTGGCTACGGAAGTCTAGGCAGCAATGGTTCACATGAACACTTAATGAGCGTGGCATCCTCCAGTGACAGTACAGGAAATAATAATGAAGAGACTCATAAGGATAAACCAGTAGGTTTGGTTTTTCTTATGCAAATATGTGGCACTTACATTGCAGTGAAAGTGGTGGATATTTTACTTTTAGCGTAACTCCTTCAAATTAAGGATGGAAATGAAGAAAAGGTCATCTTTTTTGTTTAACTTGGAAAAAAACTGTCTGCTTGGGGAATAAGCATTTCTGGTATTGATGAAGTCTCAGAGTCCTGAAGCATAGTTATAGCTGTGAAAGTGGGTGTGTATAAGAAGCTTAAACCTGTACAGTGTGTTAAGTTATTCTAATGTCTGTAATGTTATAGCCTGTGTTTCTGGAAAAACCAGCTAGGTATTTGAAAGCAGTTCCTTTTGGGAAGGGGAGTCTATTATTACTGTTTTCCAAATGGAACTAAGAATGCAGTAATAATATCTAATTAATGTAATGAACTATCTAATTAATAAATAAAACTAACAAATGTGGCAATACCTGCGTAACCAAGTGATAGCTTGATGTTGACCACTTTCCATGTTGCAAAAATACACTGTATAATATGGAAAGAAAGAAATGGAATGGAATAATACTCTTTTTTTGAGCTTAAAACTTTGCCATAGGTTGGGCTATTGTTACGCCTATCTGATAGTGAGATGCAGCTTTTAAAATTCCATTAGTCTGAGCAAAACAGTGTTAAATTTATGCCTGTACTTGAGAGAACTATTTCAGTAGGCAAGGCAAATCAGACAGACAGTAATGCACTTAAAAGGTGCAATTCCTTTTCAGTTCCTGCATCAACATGAACATCTCTAGTCGCTTTGGCTTTCCTATCGTTCTTCCCAAATTTGTCGTAACACATTGAGTTGTATTTAATTTTGAAAGCCAAAGCTTTACTTCACTATATTGCTTATAGGCCAATATTTCTGCTTCTGTCATAAGCCATGGCAGACTACTCTTGCCGAAGTGGTCACTTTCCTGCCCTTCAGTCCTTAAACTCTAGTGGTTTAAGCCAAAGAATTGTCTGGATTTCTTTAACAGATACCTTATTACATTTCAGAGCTATGCAGAATAAGAGTGTTTAAGGAGATCTTGGTTTTGAGGAAAATAGATCTCTCTCTTTCCCTCGCTATACCCACAGATAGTGAAGACTGTTATAGCATTGTTCTAAAACATCTTGTCAGTGCTTGGTTAAACTTTTAGCACAGTCAGTTCTCAGTCTTAACACCATATCACTTGGCAAACAAAATATTGCTGCTTTCTTTTTTTCTGCAGCCTTCTTTGCAATATATCTTTATATTTTCAGATCCAGAGTAACTGTGTACAAGCCCCATACATTTCTGTTGTCCAAAGTTCTGCTATTGCACAATAAAATTGTTTACATGGGGGCCTTTCCTGTGATCAGAGTGATTGTAAGATAGAAATGAACTAGGGTTGCATTTTGTCTACTGAGGAATCACTATGCATGATGTTTTATGTCAGACTTTAGTAAGAACTCTTTTTAATGACCTGCTTTCAGGAGGTTTGCCAAGATGCCCGTAAGGTCAAAAATAAAGCACAACATATTTTCACTGACAATAAAGCAAAACTGGAATATAAGAGAGAGCCTTTTCCAGGTAAGATATTAGCAAGTTAATTATTAGTCTATTGCACTGGTGCCTTGTATAATACAGCAGGTGGGGGGGGTTCTCTAGTTTAGTTCTAATCAATGTGTGAATACAGAATATTTATCCATTTAAGTTATGTCATCCTCTATCTCTTCACTGTCTTCAGGACATCATGTTCAGCTGTGTCTGAATAGGATGTATATGGTGTGTGTCTGATAATGGTATAGCCCCAGTTAAGGCATGTCCCAAAGCTGTTGTTACGAAGTACGTTGATTGTAGCTCATGTTATAGCTCTATTAGTGCACAGACCTCTACTTGCTTTACAGTGGTTAAGTTGTGACCTGGTAAGAAATACATATAAATGAGAATTTTCACTGCTGCTCTTAGGAGAATTTCTAAGGATTTAAATGCTATAATTGCATAATGGCTATGTATCTTTTCACAGAAAAACAAAATGGTCCTGGTGGTCAGGTGAAGGATGTAGTGGGAAAGGATACTGCCGTAACAGCTGCTCCTAAAAATGCAACTACCGAAGAGCTGGCTTGGAAAGAACAACCTGTATATTCTTACCAGCAGATTAGCTGTTTGGACAGTGTCATCAGGTAAGCAAACAGTGTGTGAATTACTCTTGACCTCTACACTCAAGACTTGTATGTCTAATATTGGTAAATCATTGTATTTTAGGTACTTGGAAAGTTGTAATGTGCCTGGTACAGCAAAAAGAAAATCTGAACCCTCGTCAAGTGTTGCCTCACTGAATTCTGGAGTTCATGAACAAAAAACAGCTGCTATACAGCCCTTGGGAGGTATCTATATCACAGGTTTTTCCTTATACCTTTTTGTTAGCAGCCAGTTGGATGTTACGTCATTGCAGAATAATGACAAGTGTAGCTTAGGCGTGACCTTGTAGCCATTTCCTTAGCGTTAGATGTTGGTGTCCTAACTTGTCTCATGCAAGTTTTCCCTACAGTCAAAATAACAAATAGCTGATTGAACATCTGGTTTGTAGATGCAAAAGCTTATTTTATACTGTACAAAATACAGCAGGATTAGAGTTTTAGTACTTGAATCTTTATCAAATGTAAAAAGTAGATTCCACAGTTGGGTTACTTATTGTAACGAGCTGAAGAACCTGGCAGCTAATTCATTGCAACCATGACATCTTTATTTCTTCTAATAGATCCTACTGTGTTGAAGGCATCTGGTAAATCAAATGGTCCCCCAGTGGTGGGTGCTCACTTAACATCTTTGGCTTTACCTGGCAAGCCTGAAAGTGTTGTGTCTCTCACAAGTCAATGCAGCTACAGTAGCACCATTGTTCATGTTGGAGATAAAAAAACACAGCCTGAATTAGGTATGCTTTTTGCTAATTCAGTTTCTTCCAAATGATGATTGCTAGCAAGTTTCAAGTTTAAGCATGTGAACAGCTAGTATCTGCTAGTATCTGCTAGTAACAGCTAGTATCTTCTCACTGCTAAAATGTTCCAATGGAAATGGAATAAATGGGGAGAGAATTTGTATCTTAAACTGACAGCAAATTATATCAGAATTGCAATAGCTTAAAAGTGCATATGCAGAGCTTTGATTATGTTTTTCTCTTATTTCTGTAGAAATGATAGAAGATGGTCCAAGTGGAGCAGAACTCGTAGATGGTCAGCTTCTTGCCCCTCCGTCCACCTCTGCGCATGTAAATCAAGAAAAGGAGCAATTTAAAAAGCTGGGACTTACAAAGGAAGTCCTTGCAGTGCATACACAAAAAGAGGAGCAGAGCTTCTTGAATAAATTTAAAGAAATCAAGAGATTTAATATATTCCAGTCCCACTGCAACTACTACTTACATGATAAACCAAAAGGACGACCTGGTGAACGGGGTATGGCAATGTCATTTCCATGATAAAACTTGTATTTATATAGAAAGCAAATCCTGTTGAGAGGGCATTTCTATTTTTAGGTACACAGTGGGGGCACTGTGAATAGTGGCAGTTGCATGCTATTTTTAAATTCTTTCTGATAAGTTTCACTTGAAGACTGAGAGTGGAATATTGCCTTTAATATAATATCTGACACTTTGGTAACTAAGTGTTTTTATCTGTTTGCTATACTATCACTATACTATTGTGCATCTACTTTCAAGGGATGAAAAAAACCTGCTTTGGCATGTTTATTTACTGCATTTATGCTTATATTCCTTTATTTTTCTTCTCTTTCTGTCTTTTTTTCAGCCTCATGGTTTTGTTTTCAGCCCCTTTACTGTATATCCAGTTTCCCATATTCCACTCTTGTGTAATTGGTGAAACAATCCAATAATTGCTTGGTTGCCTTTAAGTTAATAATGTGATTGGTGGGATGGAAATGGTCCAAGCTAGCTCTAATAGTGAAATTGTTTTGCTTGTTAGGACCAGGATCTGTAGATGGCATTTTCAGAAGTGCTTGATACTGATCTGACTTTGTTCCCATTTCAGTCCTGACTTGACTTGGAAAAGCAGTCAGACAGTGCTGAGTGTTTTTCTGCAGGTTCTTATCTCTCATTTTTTATTTAAATAGTTAGGCAAGTCCTTGATTAAAGAAACCTGTTCTGGAACACGTTAGGCCCTTTGTGTTCTTTATACTTGAGAAACTTTCAGCCTAGTCAAATAAGCTTTAGACAAACTAAAAGTGGGAGCAGCTTTTAGTGCCAGAAGGTTTTTTGTGGGTTTCCTCATGTCTGTAATCAGATGATCTGACAGCCTTCACCTAGGGAAGAGTCGGTTGGTGCAGACTTCTCCTAAAATAAGGTTATAAAAATAGCATGCTTTTCTTTCCCCTCAGGCAATTACTTTGTGTACTTTCTCTCCTTCTGCCTTATTTCCCCCCCTCACCTCTTCAATTACAGGCCTGCGTGACCCTAAGTCTCTAAAAATGCTTACAATGGAGCCCCATATTGCTTTCATTGTAATTGCTGGAGTAATTACAAGTTTGCCTCTTTGGTAGCCACTGTTTTGCAGCTTTGCGTTGTTTGGATGATGCACATTTGAGCCTGAATTGATCCACTGCTGCTTTCTTCTTCGGTGGTGCGTCAGCATGGTTTTCATTGCCCAGTTAGTTCGGCTTATGTGCCGGAGGTTTAAAGTGAACCTGACCCCTTCACAAATGCTTCCATTTAGGCAGGCTAAGTCCTGAACTGCGGTTTTGAGCAACTTCTAGTGATAACAGATCTGAAGGGAATCCATCAGATTGCGAATAGGATTCTTCCTGACTTTTGGGGTTATTTTTGCAGGTGGCCGTGGACAAAGAAGTGCCCCTTCTGGAATTGATCAGACTTGGAAGAAAAGTGGAAAGAACAGGAAATCAAAGCGCATTAAACCACAGGAGTCTTCTGACAGTACAGCCTCTGGAACTAAACTCCCCCATCGGTTCCCTCTTCAAGGTTTAAATACTACTGCTTGGTCACCATCAAACACTTCACAAGCGAGCTATTCAGCAATGTCTTTTCCCACTGTTATGCCTGCATACCCACTTCCTGTTTTTCCAGCAGCAGGGACTGTACCACCAGCTCCTGAAACTTCACTCTCTGGTCTTAATCAGTTGCCAGACTCTGGAAATACTTGCCCTACGCAACCATCCCAGTTCTCTGCACCCCTCATGACGCCTGTTGTAGCTCTTGTGCTCCCCAACTATGTCTATCCAGAGATGAACAGTAACTTACCTCAAACACTTTACCACAGCCAACCCAACTTCCCTGCCCCTTCCACCTTCTCTTCACAGACAGTATTTCCAACACAGCCACCATTTGCTGCACCCAGCCCTTTCCCACAACAGGCATTTTTCCCAGCACAGCCATTCCATTATAATCCACCAGCAGAGAGTGAAAAGGCTCCTGTCACAGAGCCACGAAATGAGCCGTCCCGTTCCTGCACTCCACAGTCTGTGGGTCCTCAAGACCAGGCTTCGCCACCTCTGTTCCAGTCAAGGTGCAGTTCTCCTCTGAATCTTCTGCAGTTAGAAGAAACCACAAAAACTGCTGAAAGTGGAGCTCCTGCAGGTTTACATGGAGCTTTAAGTGAGGAGGGAGCCAGAGGCAAAGTCATGACAACTGATAACTGTAGTGGAAAGGGATCCTTACCAGTAAGTGCACTGATGGGTTGTGGGTTATTTTTTCAAGTCTTCATATTCTTGTATGTATCCAAAATAGTTAATATGTACAAATGCCTAAAATGGGTTTCCTCCCACGCTTTTCCATATCTGCTGCATTATTTTCAGTCCTTTCACTTGTGGGACCTATTTTGTAATGATAGACAATAATCAGTCGATACAATTCCAGGAGGTAGACTCACAATTACAGTTGGTAAACTCAAGCAGACTGAATAAAACATGAAATCCAATCATTGAAGTAGTTGTAAAACCACCTTGTTGTTGTTCTAAAGTTACCCTACAAAGCTTGGAAATACATCCTGAAACAGTTTTGTTCCTCTTTTTTTAAATACGAATATGTATTAGTGCATTGAAAGTACTGAAATAAATTTAAGCTAACACGATTATATTGTTTTTAGCAAAAAGTTTTGGGCTAGTAAATTTGTCTGGAGGGGGCAAACAGTCTCCAAACGGTCTGAAAGAAGCTGGTATTATTTAAAATAACATCACATCTTTGCTTACAAACAAGCAACCATAGTAAAGGTAGAATTAACTGTTACTTGCTTTATTTTTGTTTCATTTGGTGCACTGGAACAATGTAAAGCTATTTGGTAACTTCAGGTTTTTAATTTTTTAATTTCTATTTCCTGTCTCATTCAAATTTTTGGTGTATCAGTTTAACAAATATGCTTTCAAAACTTCAGGTGGAGTAATATGAATGTAAAGATTTCTGTGACAGAAATATATAGACTTAATATTAGTGTTTTCTAAAGACACCCTGTTTGTAACCATTAAAGTCACTGAAGGGATGGAGTTGCAACCTTAACCTCTTAGACTGGCTCCTTCCTCCTGCTTTTCTTGTGCTGTGGTTTGTAACTGGTCTCTGCATCTAATGGTGCAGTTACAAAGCAGAAGTTGGGTTCGCTGCTGATATAAGGAAAGCAGGCGCTGGAAGGGGTGGCTTATAATTTAGACATGTCTGAGTTGTGGTGTAAGTGGTAAAATGCATTGTTAAACTTCTCTCCCTGGTTAGTTTTCAAATTACTTATTTAATCAATGTTGTTGATATTGACTCCTAAGAGGGACAAATGAGGGGAGAATAGAGAAAAACTGATGCTGTTGTATCTATGTTTGTCTAAAGAAGTTTCCAAACTTGATACAGTGCAAAAACTTGTCACACTCTGGTGTTACGTGATGCCACTTAAGAGAAATTTTGAGGGATATATGCATGCAGTGCCATGTTTGGACTGATGTATTCTGCATGCAACATAACATCTCTGAAATCTTATCTCTAAAAGGACTTCTGACTTGTTCTGTGGTATAACAGTGCATCTGTGACAGTCTGTAACTTGCAGCATGCTCTGAGATGCCTCTGCTGGATTAAAAGAAGATCGGTAACCAAACTTAATAGTAACAATTTTGCTGGCAAATTCTTCTGAATTTCCTCAAACTGTTAGTTCCTATTTAAAAAGTCTGCAAAATGTGACTTCCTGTATCTTCCTTATCACTTACTGGACAATGGGCATTTTTTTAGGCCTGTGTTAAAGTTAGTTCTTTCCATTGTTACGTGCTTTGTTAAGTTCTGTCAACCTTCATTTCTAATACTTCAAACTGAATTGCAATGATGTTTTCCTTACTTATGTTAGAAATCAGTGTAGTTAATGCTCTTCCCCTTAAAAACAAGCAAATAAATAATCTTGCCAAGCAAGCTTGCATCTGGGGATACTTTGTTTTTCATCTTAAATTAAGAGGAGTAACAGTAATGGACTGTTGATGCAAATCTCTTTGAGGTAGATTGTAATAGGAGCAACTGCTGGTATATCTTAGATGACTTGGGTAGAATGTGAGCTCTCTAGAGCAGAAGGGGCTGTAAAAGCTGAATAACAAAATACCTTCCTTGCTTCTTCACTAAACTATATATATATGAATATATATATTATTTGTAAGAGAAATTGACTTAAAATCTCAACCTAATGAAACAACTACTGTCTACCTATCTGTTTACTTTGTTATTCCTGGTTGGTCTTGGCGTATGTTGTTGGTGTTGGTTGCCTTTCTTTGTGTAACTGCATAAACATAGTAGAATATAAAGTGAAATGGATTAATACTTAATGTAAATGACTAGTAATGAGTTAGCCTTGTGTTTTGGGTTTGGTTTTTTGGGGTGGGGTTTTTTGGGTTTTGGTTTTTGTTTGGTTTTTTGTTTTGTTTTGTTTTTTGGGATTTTAACTTTTTTCTCCCTCCGCTTCTTATCCTTAGGCTGAATCTCCAATGGATGCTCAAAATAGTGATGAGCTCTCCATGTCTAGTGTCCTGCTTGACATTTTACTTCAAGAAGATGCATGTTCAGGCACTGGTTCAGCTTCTTCAGGGAGTGCTGTATCTGCAGCTGCTGAGTCTTTGGGGTCTGGATCCAATGGCTGTGGCATGTCAGGGAGCAGAACAGGTAACACTGGTGTCAAATACTCTTCAGCATTTTGACCAGCAGGTCCTAGTGAGCTGCAGGTTGAGGGTAGGGATTCTGCACCTCTACCCTGCTCTGGTGGGGCACCCCCTGCAGTCCTGCTCCCAGCTCTGGGAGCAGCAACAGAAGTGGGATGTGGAGCTGCTGGAGCCAAGAGGAGGCCACAGAGATGCTCTGAGGACTGGAGCGTCTTTGCTACAGAGAGAAACTGAGAGGGCTGGTCTTGGATGAGGGCTTGGAGCAACTTGGTCTAGTGGAAGGTGTCCCTGCTCATGGCAGCAGGGGATGGAACTAGGTCCCTTCCAACCCAAACTAGTCTGCAATTCTATGATTGTGTGATTTTTTGGGGGAGTTTGAATGTTGCAAGCACCACTAGAACATGAAGTGCTTTGTGTAAAAATCTTTGTCTTTAATCGTCATTGCATAGTGCATTCTTGATTTCTTTTTTTTATTACACAATATGGAAGTGTTTCTGTTATACTTGATTTACAGTATAGAATCTTTTTAAAGTTTGTGTAAAACAGCCATCAAGATGATCTGTAGGTTGACAGGAAAATGAAAATACTGTACTCCATGTTTGATTTCAGGTTTTTAATGTATGCCAAATATTCTACTAAAATTTAATGGAGACTTGAGAATTTGACTTCTAAAAATATTAATGTAGTTCCACCTGGGGGTGGAAGTTCTCTCTGTTAAAAAAAAAGTGAAATAAAGTAGTGGCTGCGTTTACATTTTCAGTTCTTTTTAATCTTTCCTGTTTTGAAAAGCATCCAAATGATCTATGTACTTGACAATTTATAATGAAAGATGAAATTTCCTTTTAAAGGTAGTAGTGAAACAAGTCATACCAGCAAATACTTCGGGAGTATTGATTCCTCAGAAAACCATCATAAAACCAAGATGAAGGCAGAGATAGATGAAAGTGAGCACTTCATTAAGTATGTCCTTCAGGATCCTATATGGCTTTTGATGGCAAACACGGATGACACTGTTATGATGACTTACCAGATACCTTCACGGTAATTCCAGTATTGTAGTCCTTCATAAACTGTGTATGTGTTGGGGTGAGCAGGGTGTTCAGACAGCAGGATACATATGAATTTCTGTTTCAGTAGAAGTAAATTAGGTTTAATGTTTAGATGAGTGTCATGAAGAATTCTTGCTTCCTTTTTATCTTTTTTTATACTATACAAGAAGTTCTCAAAAAGTAAAAGTTATTTGCTTGGGCTTACTTGTGTTTTTGGATCGATCAGCTCAGTTGAATTTAACTGTGTGTAGAAGTTTGGAAGCTGTTCCATGTTACTGTTTTGTAACTACTTGCCTATAAATTCTTGTAGTCATTAGATCCCAGCGAGGGTGCTTAGATCTAATGATGGTCTGTAGCATGGAAACTGTAATCCCTGTCCCTCTGATGCCATGTTCAGGGGCATGCTGCTTTCTCTTCCTTTTGTTTTGGGGTTGCTAATTTCCACATGTTCATTCTTATCCATAAATTCCCATGCTAATTGGACAAGGAAGTAGAACTTGGAAGTCATAAGGTTTCTAATTGAAAATGTTCATTAAAAAATGTTCCCTGCTTCAGTAGGAGAGAGCAGATACAGGGAAGGAGGGGGTGACAAGTCTGCAGATTTTTTTACATCTTGTTTGCATTTTTTGGGAGCAGTGAATGGTATTTTGAAAACAATAGGGAATAAAGACAAGCCCTTCAAAAGGGGAGGAAAACAAGCTTTGAAAATACAGAAGCAGAGGGATTGATGGAGAAAAAAATATAAGAGAACGTGGAACTTTAGAATTTGTCCTTAGATTTTAAAAATACCTTAGTGTTTTCTAGTTTTTGTAGCTATAAGGGTTGACAGCTATAGATGGGAATTCCAGCAGGCTGTAAGAGTAGCAAAGCCTGCCAAAGAGAACATGATATAAACCAGGATATTGTGATCAGAAGAGTTAAGCTTGCTGTCAGAAGGTAATGTCCAAGTGTAAAGCCAGCTGTTCTGAGGGATGCTGTAAGGTACAGAAATACTACTGGGTTTCTTAGAACTTGTTATCTTTGTGTTGTCATCTTGTATAGAGGTGTACAGCCTATGTTTGGAGTGCTGTGTGCTTTTACGTTTCTGAATCAAGGAGGGCACTGAGGGGAGCAAGAACTTGGGCTGCTGATATAGAGCAGTATTTTTCTAAGCCTTTTCCTCTCAGTCCTGAAGCTTAATCCATTCTTTGTAGCCTTCTTAATCATAACTTGCTACGTCTGCTTAACTATCTCATATGTGCATCTATGGTCTGTTTGGGGTTCTGTGCCCAGTGAAGAGGAACTTGGAACTTAGTGCAGCAGAGGGAATCTGGAGTTCTTGGTGGTTTCAGTAGTGGCACTCCCTGAATAGCTCTAAGGAAACTGATTTTCCTAATGGGATTTGAAAGGACAATGAGCCAGCAGAAATGCATTAAGATGTCTGTAAATGCAGAAATAACCATGCTTATGTTTCTTCCTCTATAATATTTGTAACCTTAACAATCCAGAACAAAAATAGTCTTTAAAATGTTAGTATTTAACTATATAGCCTTATATAGATGTAAACCCCAGAAACTGAACCTCAATGTCTAAATACATTTTATTTCAGAGATTTGGAAACGGTTTTAAAAGAAGATAAGCAGAAATTAAAGCAAATGCAGAAACTACAGCCAAAGTTTACAGAAGAACAAAAAAGAGAGCTGATTGAAGTTCATCCATGGATCCAGCAAGGTGGACTGCCAAAAACTGTTGCTAATTCCGTAAGTTTAAATGAGTTAGTTACTTTTGTATGGACGATAGTGCTTTAGTTATTAACTGCCTATGCTAGACTTCTCCATTCCTGTTGCTATGAAAGCTTGGTCAATTAGATGAAAAAATTGATCCAGACTTCCATGCAGTGGTTTCTGGCTTGATTGAATTTTCCGTAAGACATCTTTCCAATGGGAAATCACAAGCAGAGATGAATAGAGTATACGTCATTTCTGTCCTATTTCTCAATTTCTTTGTCTCAATTTGAAACCCTTTACCAACACAGCCAGAAACTTCACTATGCCAAAATCTCTATTTTGTGTGCAGACATCGATGCTCATTGCTTTCTAGAAAGCCCAAAATTAATGGAAGTACACTGTTCCTTTTTCCTTCGGGCTTTTCTTTCCCACAGGATCATCTCTTGCCTTGATTCTCTAAGTGGATTAATGGCTTGAAAAGCAACAAAGGAAAAAGCCCCAACAAAACAAAAACCCAAAGCATCCTTGCACTTTTATTTGTTGCCTGTGTAATTTACTTAGTCACACACCAATACCTGGTTGCATTCTCTTCTCTCTAAGCTTTTGATGACTTGTAGCTTTTTTGGACATACATTATCAAAAGCAGAGGCTCTCTTTGCGCATGACTATTTCAAAAGTCATTGTAGAAGTTGCAGTGGAATCCTAATCCTGATGTTAATGTTACTGCAACGTTAATACTTCAGGATGCAACTTGTGTAAGTGTGCAGTTGCTTCAGTCTCTGACACACTGCAACTGATACGAAGATATTACTGCAGGGTTAAGCAATCAGATGGTGGAAAAGGTGACTGGAAATGCCTGGAAAATGTCAGCATTGTAAGTGATCTATGACATAACTGCTTCCAGTAGAGTTCTCAAGTACTTGTATTGATTGTTCTATGTTATAAAATGACTGTGTGGGGAAAAGCTGAAGAGAGGAATATATCTGATAGTTGTAGCGTGGATGTAAATGTTCCCTTGGAATCGGGGATCAAATGTAAATGAACAGTTGTTTGGAAAAGTTTTGGGTTTTTTTCTTTATGTTTTATGAATGTTTCCATAACTTTTTCTTTTATAGGAATGTATTTTTTGTGAGGACAATGTACAGAGCAATTTTTATACATCGTATGATGAAGAAATCCATGAAATGGACCTCAATGAAATGATTGAAGACAGTGGGGAAAACAACTTGGTTTCCCTGAGTCAAGTCAGTGAAGAACAAACATAGCCTTTGAGCCTCTTGTTTTCAAAGCTGCTTCAGAACTACAGTGATGATCCGTAGTGGTTTTGATCTTGTATCCAGCAAGATGAATCCAATTCATAAAAACAAATGTGTTTTTCTTGCTCTAGAAGAGTCATTTGTGAATGAATCTCTTTTTAAATGGTGGCAATCTCTTCCCAGTAAGGACATTGTTGAAGATGGTATAGCTTTTCTTTAAAAAAGACACTTGTATTTTGCACTTACATGCCTCAAGTATTTCTTTACAAACTATAGAAACCTTCATGTTGCCTACTGTTTTTTGTAGAGTGGGTTAATGAGTACTGAAAATCCCCTTACATACATGCAGGTCTTCAAAACTCTTTTTGGTAATGATTGAGCGCTAAAAATTGTTCAAGCAATTTTGCTTAGTGTCTCTTTAGCATTGTTCTTAATATTTGAAGTGGTCCAGCATCATAGAAGAAGTAACATTCAAGCAAATTAATTCACACTTGCCCTGCTCATACCAGTTGATTCCATCCTCTGTTTCCTATAGTTTTGAATGTAGGAGCTTGTTCTGTCTCGGAGATGCTGAACTAAATTTGCAAGGTCTTGGGTTAAAATATTTATGTGAATGTGTAAGTACAGATGAGTGCTGGCAACTTTGTAGCCTTTTATTTAAATGGACGCTGCAATACTATGAACTGTTTATTACCTTGAAGAATCATTTTGAGAATTTATACACAAGACATCTTTATGCTTAAAGATTTTAAAACCTAAGCCCACAGAGGATGAGCGCGTGCGCTCTAATGGCTGGTAGACAAAGCTTGGTGTGACTTTAACCTTTATTTCTGATTTGCTGTGACAGGAGGTTGGCCATCAGTTTTCCATGTGTGGCTAAATAAGCATCAAACTTTTATGTGGCAAGAGAGGATTAGACATTTCTTGTCATTTGGAGATAGTTCTTATAAAAAAGAGGTGATTTTGAGAATAGCGTTGACTTTCACAATATTTGAATTGCATAATCTGAAACTTCGTGTGGCTGGAATCCTTTGCTGTCAGGGATTTCATTTTAATGCCTCTGAGATTGTATTGACTTGAATATGTGTGCTTTCTGTTCTTGTGCTGTTTATACATGTTGGGTGTGGGAAGAGAACACAAAAGAGCAACTATATATTGGTTGGTGGACATTTAGTTGCGTTACTGCTAGATGTCAGCTGTAGGTCTGGGAGTGAACAACATGCAGAAATTCACTTAACTTTGATATGTTTGTCTTAAAATATTTTTATGAAAGCGTTTCCTTTTTTATTCGTATAACATTTCTACTCGCTGAAATTTGAGGTTATTTTCATTGTATAAGATTATTTCTCTTTGCATACAAAAAAGACGTGGTGATAGATCTGACACCACCAAATCATGCCGAAGTGACTGATACTCACTTAGAGGGAGAAATAATTTGTGCGAAGTGATTAGTTATTAATTGGACAGTGTCATGCGGAAATCTGCATTGGGATCAGGTTCTGCAGATATCTTGAGTGTGAGCTTGTGATGAAACAAGTAGAGTTACAGCTGAAAACAGAAATATCTCAAATGTAGTGTGAAACACTACCCAGCAAGATCTGATTCCTGTCTTTAATAGCTTAGCAAGGTCAAATCTAAATATCTGTAAATATAAATTGAATGAGAAAGTTTAAAATGTTGGTGTTCAAGTCCAATGTATTAAATGTTTTAATCTTAAATGGAACAGTGCAGCTATGCCAACATGGTAGACATATTCCATTTTTACATGTAAACACAAATAGTTTCAATTGGACCAGGGTTTGGGAGAAATGAAAGCTTTATATGAGGAGCGCATCATAATTATACCAATTACTTTCAGGGACTTCTCAACCACTTTGAGCCTGTTTGCTTTAGCATGCTTTTTTTCTGTCTTTGTTTTGGTTACTTTCAATTTGTTCTCATTTCTCTTTTTTCTTTTTTTGAGATTTTTTTTGGTTGTTTTGTTTTTTTCTTTTTCAATGGCCATCTTGTAACCATAACTTAGTGGAAGGAAGAGAAAAGTATATTTAGAGCATTTTGTGGATGTGCTTACTTAAGGACTTAATCTTGCATCCTTAAAGTGTTTGCATTTACAGGGTGGTATTAAGATATTTTCCTGTAACTTTAAATCTACATGCCTCCATTTATAGATAAGATTCTGAAGCTGTAATTTTTCCAAACTGTTGTAAGATGATTTATTTGTGATGACACTTTGTCAACATGTCAACAATGTTTTTCTGTACACTGTGCAATATATTTTGGTTTTGCCACTTGTGACTAATTTTTATGACTTTGCTTTTTAGAAAACTGGTAAATAAAACAGATATATTTTTAGTTGCCTTTTTTTGTTTCTTGAAGCTTCTGCTCCATGTAAGAAGCAAAAATATGTACATGACTGGTAGTATGTGACCTGTTCAAACTGAAGAACTTGCAAGCTGCTGAGTTAGTTGTGGTGTATTGTCCTGAAGTAAAATCATTGCCAGCTTGTCTGACCTGTAAGTTTAGCGGTCAAGTGGAAGACTGAATCTTTACACTGACTGATTGCTTTGAAAACATGTACAGGTTTACTGCTTTGAAGAGTGGAGAAGTTGAGTGGCTTGAAGGTTGCTGTTTTCTCACTTGGAGTAGTAGTGTAGTTATAGCAGTGATGCTGTGTTGGAGCGCGCCTCCAGTTTAGGAGGTACTCAGGTTGAGACCCTCATTAGGTCTTTTTCTCCATGCCATGAGTGGTTTCTGGTTTTGTAAACCATAACAAGTAGTGCAAACTCTAGTTTGGTCATGAGGAGCCCAGATGTTTATGTGAGCAGCAAAATGGAGGTGGTTCTGAACCACAAAGGAGTTCACCAGAGAGGTGAATTGCCTTCACACCAAAGGCAGAATTGTAGTGTTGTGTATTCTTTTGCTGAGACATGCAATTTTAAAGCATGCTGGTTCAGCACATCATCCAGGTCCCTTTGAAGTCTTCTGATTGACCCTAAATACATGAGCAGTTCTCTGTACCTGAAGCCTGAAAACACTTGTCTTAATGGCACCTTTGTTCCTTGCTTAGCTAAACATGCAGAGGAGAGATGCATTGATGAAGCAGTTTACGGAGCTATATCTCAGCACTGTGCGCATACGCAAGGTACCTGCAGCTCAGAGGAGTCACTGGGCTAGCATCTGGATGCAAGTTTTGATAGTGGATCCGTAATGTTGGGAGAACTGAGGTGCAATGCTACAATAAATTACCAGGTAATGTTTCACAGTTAGTTCTGCTTCTGGTTATTTTTGCAGTTGTGAATAAGACTACGAGTTAAATTTGGCTTCTGGTATTCATGTGCTCCTCCTTGGTGTGACATGCCTTCTGTCAGCAGCACAGCAGAATGGCTGGCTTACTGTACACTGCAGGACTGTTGGGAGCCGGCTTTGTCACCGAGTTTCTCCCGCCTCAGTAGCCCCTAGGTGTCACTGGTGTCCTGCGGTCATATTGGGCAGTTTTGCCACCACTTTTTTTTCCTCTATTCAGCTGCTTGTATTTTGGGGCTGTTGGGTTTGTGGTGATGTTACTCGATGTAAGGAACTGTGGCTTGAATTTCAAATAAGGATGATAACATTTGTAATGAAGAGCCACTGGCCCAATAACAGGGAATGCGAATGTAAACTTTCTGCTTGGAAAAGGGAAGTAGATTGCTGAAAAGTATCACCTTTTAGTCCGTCTGACACTTGAAATTTTCAACTGCTGAAGGCGTGCGGCAACAACGAAGGATTCCCATATCATGTAAAGAACCAGGAAGCTCTGCCTGTGTCTTTAGTTGTGTGTATATAAAAAGATGGTTACGGAACTTCTTTGAAGGCTCCTAAAGCTTTGGATTCAGGCAGTGTAAGGCTCCTAAGCTTTGTAGTCAGGTAGTGTATTTAATATTCTTTTCATAATTACTTTGCATTGCATGAGCAGTGAATTTAAATGAGATCGACTATAAAGACCTGATTATGAAAGCACTTGGAAAGAAGGTGGTTTTATCAGTCCTATCAGTCCACCTGAGATTCCTTCCCTGTATGTATTCTGCCGTTATGTGGTAATGCTTAAGTCTTAAATGTAAAGAGTGCAAATTTCTGGGATTTCTGGTTTGGATTTTAAGGAAAATCTGTGGTTTTTAAGGAAGTTTGATACTCTATTAACTCACAGATTAGCAAAATAAAGGTGTCTGCATCCTAATGTGATTGAACCATTTATAGTCTTGAATCGATTTCACAGCAGAATGGTACAAATGGAACTGCACTGCATACAGTAAAGGGCTTTGCAGACTGCACTTAGTGACAGAATTAGTTTGATGAATTGATTTACGACTGCCTTTGTCACCTAATTTAGGTTCATAGGCCTGTGAGGTTTATGGTGTTAACTTTTGCACATTAGGCTGACAACAGCAGCTTCACAGGTAGAGTCTTTTTGAATGTATTTGACAGGATCAAAGGGCTCAAATGCTCAGGAAGTTGTTGAAGATTGGTGCTGCCCATAGGGTCTTCTGAGGGGATAAACTGAAGTAATGCGGAGTAGGGTCAAGATACCTTGGCCACTGTAATGTAAATCCTATACGAGTCGGAATGAGCCTGCAGTAAATTAGGTCAGGAAGTCCAGAACTGACTCTGATACGTTTTAGGAAGGGTCTGTAAATGGAAGTGGTATTTATCACCTAGCTGGTTTATACAGTCAACTTGCTCATTCAAGCATTTCCAAAGAGGACTTTTAAAACTGTAAGGTACGAAATTTGGGGAGGTTTTGATAGGGGGCGAGAGAAAAATCTGTAGTATTTGTTCTGCAGGGCTGTTCCCAGGAGTAGGGATGCTAACAGCCTCCTCCAAGCCTCGCAGACTTTATAGTAATGACTAGAAGCTGATTGCCAAACCTTATTGTGAATGAAGTGCTGTAATGAAAGGTATCCACAACCTTCCAGGCACTGTGTGTTGCCATACCTCAAAGCCTGTTAGATGAGATGAGCTGAGCTGAAATACCTGGGCTGTATATAGAAGGTGACAGTTTGCTGCCCTGGAAACATTGGGGTTGTTGCACTGTAGTTTGTGACTTTCCTGAAAGAACTGGAGGAAGAGGGTAACAACACAGTTCCAAAGGGCACTGCCTCTTCTTTGAAATTGCTTACCACTCTGTCTTAAAAATAGCTTTATCAACAGCAAAACAGTGTTTTTCTGTCTCTCTAGGTGAGCTGTAGCAGTTCCTTGTCAGAGGGAAAACTTGAGAAAGAGATGAAAATGAGTATCTATTGAGTCACATGAATATTTGGACCTTTAGGAGCAGTGTAGTTGAATGGAGATGGGGAGCTTTTAAAATACAGACACTAATGGAAGTCACAGGGTTAAATCTGCGTCTGTGAGCTGTGGCCATAACTAACGATAAAGTTGTCAAAACAGGAAAGGTTGGAGTTGCCCTAAATCTAGAGAAAAAGAACAAAGAGAAAAATATAGGAGGACAGAGGAAAAAGGGATGCTTAGAGCTTTTGGTTACAGAGCCCAATCCCATGGGAGCTTTGTTCACCTGGGTTCTTTGCTAAGCTATGATCCTGAATTGACACAATTTCTGTATGTCTCTAAACTCCAGAAGTAATGTGTAGAAACTGAGCCAAACCAAAATGATGTGTCCAGAGGCCAGATTTTGGTGTCTTTTGAATAGCAAATCCCAGCGTAGTCACTGGGCCACTTGCATCTGTTTATGGCTTTATTCAGAGCAGAGTATGAAATAACTTTGTCTGTAGGGTTTCTTAACGCTCAGCATTCTCTAAAAACAAACCCAGTAAGGACAAAGCATGTAAAAAATCGTACTCTCTTGTTTCAGGGGAAGGACAGGGGAAGTGGAAGCCCTTCCGCTTCTCGAGGTGCATGGTTTTTATTTCTCAGTGCTCAGATGCCATGGTTACAAGCACTACAGCAAACAAACCACGGTAACAGGTAGATTCCCTTGCTACTTCCCAGCAGTCCTGATTTTCTGCCCATCAGTGGGAATCTAACAGGGAATGGAGTGAGGCTGAACACACTGATGTGTTTCAGCAATAGAAAATGTCAAAATCTTCTAATTTGGGCCAGAAGGATGAATCTTTCTGATTACATTGTAGGGTTCTGCTGCATTTCTAGGGGGGAATGTGTGATAAGCAACAGTTTTTGCTTTGGTTCCTCATCAGCAAGAAATGGAGGAAAGATGAGTGCCACACACTTACCTGGAGAATTCCCCACAAACTGATGGGGTTTCCCAGAAGTGGCAAAACAAACTGGGATCCACAGTTCAATTCCTTAACGTCTCTCTTGACCAACTATCAGTGTTTTTCTTGTTGCAAGGACCTGCTCGTTATAGGCGATCCAATGTATTGAATGACTTACTTAGTGACTGCCTGTATATACTGCATTGTAAAACAACTATCAGAAGGCTTGTCAGACTAAAGAGTCTAAAGTGTATAAGATGTAAAAGTAATGGGCATGGCATCCAGAGTGTGTTCAAGGAGGGAGGTGGAACTTGAGGATTCACTTGGTGTTGCCAGCACTGTGATGCTCCATTACCCCGAAGCAGGCAGCATGGAAGCATGCTAGCTGGGAGGAAAAGGGGAAGAACAAGAGCCCACAACTAAACCAAACCAAACCATGTTTGAATGCATTTTTTTTTCCTTTCCTGATCTACTTATTTTACATGAGACTGCTTATGTTTGTTTGCATATTTCATTTGCCATCTGGCCTGTGTCATCCACATCTGTTAGCTTTACATGCATGTGTGACCATGCTAGACTAGCCAAGGAGAACTCACCTCTGAAGTGTTCAGGGTCAGATGGGACTTACAGAAACCCAATTGGGTGACCAAATAAAGCAAGAAGATAGAGCACATGTATCTGTCATTTGCCCTAGATACACCAACACTTGCATTTTATGCAAAACCTTAGTGTTTCACCTAGTGCCGGAGTCTCAGAATATTCTAGTCATAGACTTCAGAACATAAATTTTAAGCAGGGGGTGGGGGGGGGAGATAGCTGAATTGGCCAATTAGGCAAGAAAATATCTATCTTGAGTCATTATAATATTGGCTTTGTTGCATCTGTTAAACTTCAGCAAATAAAATCATTCCCAAGGTGTTGAAGAGGCAGATAGGGAGATACTACTGCTTGGTCCTCCCTGGAAATGAAAAAAGCAAAGAGGTAAGAATCTGGTTGGTGTGGTTTGGGGTTGTCTTTATTGTTGTTAGTTTTCTGTTTTTCAAAAGGGGCTCAAGGAGTAGGTGATGATTTTGTAAATAGAGGAGCACTGCTTCTTTAATGAAACAGGGTGGGAACACTCTTCAGTAAGCACAGAGCATCAGGATCTTGGGGTTCTGCATTGTGTTTTGAAGACTCCCTTTTTGCCACTGGAGTTTTGTAGCTTTGAAGGGATGTTCTGGTTTGGTGTTGGCTGAAAGGATGTGAATCATTGTTCCTGCTTCCTGCAGCAATTGAAAGTGCAGTCTGCCCTGCTGCTAACTGAGTCACCCTGACTGGCTCTGCTCCATGGCAGCCAGCATGGGCACCGCTGGGCAGCTCAGTGCTGCTGGTAACACACCGCAGCAGAAGAGCTGCAAAGATTTGTTGGTTGGCTTAGTTGTCCCTGTTGTCTGCATGACAGTGATGCTCTGGCCAGCTGCTCCTGTGCATTGTCTCTTAACTGGAGAGGCACCAGTCTGAGGGATGGACCGCTCAGTAGATAAGGTTAGATAAGTGGATAAGGCTGACAAATCACGGAGTTCTGGTCAGTGGCTCAAGGTCCAAATAGAGACTGGTGATGAGTGGTGTTCCTCAGCAGATGTTATTGGGACCAGCGCTCTTCAACATACTTGCCAGTGACATGGACAGCAGGATCAGTGCACCCTCAGCAAGTCTGCTGATGACACCAGGCTGTGTGATGTGATTGACACGCTGCAGGGAAAGGATGGGATACAGAGGGGTCTGGACAGGCTGGAGACGTGGGACCGTGTGAGCCTCATGAAGTTCAACAAGGCCAAGTACAAGGTCCTGCACCTGGATCTGCCCCGTTGAAGATGTTGAGAGGGAGGTTTAGATCACACATTAGGAAGAAATCCTTCCCTGTGAGGGTGCTGAGGCGCTGGCACAGGGTGCCCAGAGGAGCTGTGGCTGCCCCATCCCTGGCAGTGTTCAAGGCCAGGTTGGACGGGACTTGGAGCAACCTGGTCCAGTGGAAGGTGTCCCTGCCCATGGCAGGGGGTGGAACTGGATGAGCTTTAAGGTCCCTTCCAACTCTTAACCATTCTGTGATTCTATAATCTGCATGGGGCACGTAAGGTACGATGTGGGAATAGTTGTGACCTCTGGATCTTAACCCTCTTTTTGAGACCAAGCACATTGAGGACCTTTACAAATTATGTGTCACTTCACATAAAGCTTTCCATGAACTAGGGGCAATTCTGGGCACTCTGTGAGGCATCCCAGAGCTCCTGAGAAGCACACCATCCTTACTTGTAGATTGCTGTCACGGACTTCACTGTGAACCTGTGTTGGCTTATGAAGAAACTGCTGGTTCAGTGGAGGGGTCAGTGAGTGGGAGGCTTGAGAATAGCAGCTACTCAGCAGACTTGCTCCAGAATCCTAGATCTGGTAAGAAGCTGTGTGCTCCCTTTGGATGCGGGGATTCATTTACAATTGCTCTCTGACCAGTTCATCCACTGCTGTGAAGGATGAATAGAACCTGGAACAGGCCCAGATGTGTATAATGTGGTCTTGGGCTCCTGGTGCTCTGCAGGTGTCTGCTGGGAGTCTTTTGAGCAGGAAAGGCGTCTGTGCATGTTGTTTTATGGAAAGGAGCAATATATGGGTAGGTACCACCCATGCTGGGGGTCTGCTGTGATTAATGAAGACATCCTTGTTTTATGAAAGCTGGGCATAAGCACCAAGTAGCATTTGCAGGCTCAAAGGAAGCAAATTCACTAAAAACTTGGGTGATTTGGGCCTTGGTGAAGTATATGGTTGGAGAAGTTTGATGGGGCTGGTAATGCAGTTGATGTCTCTTCTAGGCTTCTTTTTCCTCCCCTTCTCTGTCTGTGGAACACAGGTTGTAAAGGCTGTTACATGGTGATGGTGGAAGGTGTTTTATAGTGACTTTGCTTAGCACAGATTGGTTCTGGTGAACTCAGTTTAGGTTAAGGAGAGTGAAATTCTAAAGTTTTCCTAGTATGTGTGTCTGCCATGGATGATCCAAAGCTCAGAACACAGCAGAGCTTCCCCAGTCAGCTGCTGGAAGCTGAATCCCATTTGGAAAAACAAATCTGAGTGGATAGGGTGGCTCTGGGTGCTGCCCAGTAACTTCCCTTTCCTCTCAATGGGCACATCATTCCAAGGATGCTTGAAAGTATGCCTCTTCGATGGTGATTTTAGGTTAGGCTGCTTTACTCTGTGCTTAAATAGTCTGGGAGCTTTGCAGAGTTCAGCTGGGAGTGAATGAACCTGGGCAATTTCTGAAGGTATCTGCAGGCACGTTTGACACTAGGTCTCAGATGCAAAGAAAATGACTCTCCTTGCTTCCAACCTATATTTTAGCCTGAGATCAATGTAAGAGCTAAAATAAACAAACCCAAATCGTGGTTATTTTACATGAAGGCCAGAAGAGATCAGGTGATGTAATTGCTTGCATGTTGTTATATGTTAAGTTGGGCTTTTTCATAGCCAGAGCAATTTGTATTTGCACTGTCTTTCTTGACATGGTGACATTAAGAGAAAGGAAATTCATGGCTTCTTCCAGTACCTAATGTCCATCCTTTTCTGTCCCATTTAAACCAGCTTGGACCTGTTACATAGCTCTTGGCGTTTAAGGCTCTGTTTTATTGGATTAAAAGACTTTCTGAACCCGTGACTTCCTCGCTGGTAAGTGAACAATATCACATATGTATAATATAACATGCACTATAAGAAATCAAATCACCCTCACTCATCATCTTGTTAAATTAAATTAAGCTTAACGTGTCTTGCTGCAAGGTGTGTTTTCATGCCTGCATGCTTTCTGCACTAGCTTTGGGTTTGTTAATTTTCTTCACCTTCTTAAAATGCAGTGCAATGAAATGCTGATGTTATATAGGAAGCTAAAAATCCCCTGCAAGGAGGGAGAGAGACTGTTTTTTCCACTCTTCTTTAGCTCAGTTCATTCAGAAGGCTGAGAGGCTTAAAGAGCACAATTTAGTGACCCTGTCCCTTCAGATAACCGTGGAGTCAGGAAGTCTCTGTGAGAAAAAGTATAAATGCAACTTGGAACCTGGTGTCTCATGCCACAAAATGAAACCCTGTCTCAGGAAGCAGAAGGAGGGTAGGCTCCTGGTTAAAACAGATGGATTAGTAGGTGGCTTGGATCCTTGAGTTTTGCATGTGCTTGTTCAAACCATTGTGCCCATCTGTGGAGCAACATGATGTTCTCCCAGGTCCTAGCCATACTTTCTGTAGCAGAAATCGCCCTCATGCTGCCTGTGCATCCCCTAACCCTACTGCTGAGGGATGGCCTGATTTGGTTTTTTATTATTCTATTATTATTATATTTATTATTATTGTTATTATTATTATTATATTTTATTAATTATTATTCTATTTTATTTGAATAGAGACTTAAAAATATATTTATTTGGAGAGGAAAGCTCTGTAGAGAGCTACATGATACTTGCTAGTGGGAGATGAAGACATGAGTTGATTTGGGCAGTCTGAAAGCTTGAGTCTTGCCTCCTGGCCTGAGGGCTACAACAAAAGACCTGGCATGTATTGGCAAGAGGTTAGGAGAAGGTTTGCGCCACAAATACTACCAGGTGACCTGGTGTAACAAGGAGCAGTTTTCTCCTGCAACAGGTGGGTGAGTGACATGCACAGAGAGGGGAAATCGAGCCCTTCTTTCTATTACTCTGCTGCTGCATATCAAATGAGTCTTCCTGTTAGGGCACTGTTCCTCTCCTCTTTTACAAGGTGGTGCACTGTCCGATTGGATAGTCTGTTTGTATTACTTTGGAATGGAAAACAATAAAGGCAGTTTCTATAAAGGAGGACTTGAAAAGGCTTCTCTGCTCTGTCATCAGAGCTGCTGGAAACCTTCCATTTTCTCCCCATTGCCCCTTCCCCAGTCCCACCTCCAGAATGCTCACCTCTTCGTGCCTTTGTCAGGGAGGTGTCAGATTTGACACCTTTGCAATAAGGTACAGAAATGCAAATGGAGAAATCCAGAAACACCTCATCAGGGGATGTAAACTTTCTGTGAACCTAATTTGTGGATTAAACCCCCCCAAAACCAAGCAGCCATATTGCTAACAGGTTTCTAAAATGCTTCAGTTTGACACTTTAGAGAACCCTCTTAATATTACAGCTTTGACCTGGCTGTTTCTTGTCAGTTAATACAGGACTGAGAAGTGCTCAGGGGAAAGGCCTGTTATCCATCTGCTGTGGCTCTTCCTAACCAACTAGGCTTTGGGAGGACAAAGGTAGCCATGGCCACACATGTTCACAGCCCCTCTGCCCACTTCTTTCTGCAGCAGTGGGGATGAGATGTGGAGGGAACTGTGAGTGTTTCCTTGGGTGTGATAAGAACAGCACCATCAGCAATACACACAGGAATAGGAAGGGGAGCAGAGAAAGGGGGAAGGCAAACTTCAGTGCTGATTCTCCAGGGCAAATACAAAAGTTAAGCAACACATCTGCAGCACTGCTTAGCAGAGGTGGCTTTGCTGCCAGCCCACCCCACATTAACTGCTGAACCAAAGCTGGCACATCTTATGTTGACTCTTGGCTGTGTTTCTGTCACTGAAGTGTCAGGATTTGCACTTGCTTCCACAGGAGTGCCACAGAAGAGCCCTAACCCCGGGGTTTTTCATCCCATGGAAATTAAGCCAAGCTGCTTCTAGTGTTCCTGCAGGAGCAGAAGGGCTGGAGTGGCTGCACCAGCGCTGGATCAACCCTGGACATCACACATGAAGCCAGCCAGTTCAGGCAACTGCATGGAGCCCAATGCTGCTGTGCATGAGTGCAGTTGTAAGCCTCAGGCAAGGCTGCAGATGCTGCTGTTGTGTTAAGGAAACAGGCTCTGGCTTTAGCTCCCTCTTGAGAGCACCTTATACAAAGGGGCACTTTCTAGCTGTGAAAAAGCGAAGGACTGTGTTGGTGTAGCAGTGTGACACACAGGGATGTGTGATTCCCTTGGTGATACAGTGAGGTACTGCTATCTGGGCTAATTGTGGAGAGGTAAGTATCAAGCAATATGTGATAGATGGGGCAAGTAGCTTTAAGAACAGAACCCTGGTCTTGTACTGGTGCTAGAGAGGTCCAAGAAGAGGTCATCTTGTGTGTAGAGTGTTAGTCTTAGTGCAAGTGTCCCAGGCTCTTCCTTAATTTACACTTCAAACTGCTAACCTCCCTCCCTAAAGCAGAAAGGTCACTACAGAAGCTCTGGCCTCCCCCTGCACGGCTGGGTTTTGCCCTTCTTCCCCCAGTTCAAAGGGAATTTAGCAGAAAGGGGGACAAGAAGAACCGGCATATCGGATGGCCATCTCTGAGTAAAGAAAATTGCAAAGAGAGGTCTTAACAATATCTTTGTTTCCATTTTTATTGTTCCACAGCATTGTTAACAGAACAGTTACAGGTCGATTCCCCTGGTAGCTGGGTTGCTTCCTTTCTCGCTTGTCCTGTGTTTGGGAACTTCCATGTATTAAGCAACTTTACAATCCTTTACTTTCTTTACAATGTCAATCCTCTGCAAGGTATTATCACAGCATAAACAACCTGGCACCCCCACAAAGTAGGAACAGGGGAAACGTCAAACTCCACATGCAAAACTGCTGAGTGTCCCCCCACCTACCTCCCTAGAAAGATGGCTTTAAACACTTTGCAAACCCACTGTGCACTCTGTTCCACTTTGTATTCAAAAAACAAAACCAACCAGAAATACCCAACCAAACTCCTAACAACCAGAATAACCCCCCAACCTTTGTGAAGTCATGCCCCAGGGCAGGATGTACTTAGCACTTCTGAAGTTAGAGCTGTGTAGATGCATGAGCAGCACCTTCCGATGGAAGATCAAGTAGAGTAGGTTTGAGACTGGCATCCAGATAAACTAGCCCAGAAAACCCCATGGCCTTAAATCCACCTTCCATCAGTGTGACCTTGCTCACTGCAGTAACTTAAGTGTCTTCGAGGATTAAACAAAAGCAACATTTGAATTCCAACAGTTGAGCTAACAATGCTTAGCACAGGAATTAAGTGCTTAGTTGACAGCATTGTTTCCATAAGAAACACATTTGTTAATAGGAAACTACTTTTAAGCCAGTTAGAAGTGTATCACACCCCAGAACACAGGGCAGCAGTTGTGAAATCAGTGTTTTTTTATTAAAGATTAAAAATAAAAACCATTTGACACCCTAATATACAAAAAGTCACAGTAAACTCAATTGTGCTAAAAGCAAACTGTGCATAAAGACACTCATCTCTAAAAGGCACCCTGCCACCGGTATCTTTTATATCTGCCTAATTCCACCAAGTCTCTAAGCTTTTGCTCTTCCTTCACGGAAGGTGGGACTCTAGGCTGCTACCAAGGACAGATGCTAACCACACCAACCCCTTTTAGGGGTCTTTGCTATCACTAGAACACTTAAAACTGTGCATGCAGACCCAAGCTTCTCACGGAGTTAACCATCGTCATTTCAGATGCACAAGGGCTTTTTCTTAAGAAGAAAAAGGTAAAGATATCAGGGCCACTTATAAGGGCCAAGAAACAGGGTTATAAAATAACTGCCGTGTATCCACCAAAGAGCTTTGCTACTAAAGACCAAACTCCCTTACCCCGCCCCTCCCCCAACCTCATAAAAACAACCCCTAAAGTTACAAAACGCCACACACGCACACGGATGAAATGTTAACGCGTTTAGCTATTAGCCTGTCAGGGCCTGACAGTGTAAGAGTGCCGTCGATGCAGTCCCGAACCGCAGCGATGCCCGCCGGCAGTCCCCCGCGCTGCTCCGAGTGCCGTAGGGGCAGCACGGTGCCCGGCTGCTCCCCCCGCTAGGTATGTCTGCGCCGATTGCTGGTGCCCTTCCGTTACCACGGTCTCCACATGGATTTGGGTAAGCTAGGCGAAGGCAGGCCATGCGTCCGGGAAGCATCCAGTCCATCAGTGGAGGTCTGGCCCGGCTCGGCTTCCGCCTCGTCCGAGTCGGAGCAGATCTCTTCGCTGGGAGAGGGCGAGGGTGCCAAGGCAGGGAGGGCCGGGGCCAGCGCCTCGCTGCCGAGCCAGGGGCTGAGCGCGGTGGGATCCGCCACAAGGTCCGTCACCGAGTCCGGGCAGCCGCCGTCGCTGAGGGGCATGGACTCCAGCAGGTGGTTCAGCAGCTCGGCCGCCGTGGTGGCGTCGATGCCGGGGCAGCTGGACACGAAGGTGTGCACCTCATGCATGCACTGGATGTACCCGGCAGCGAACCGCTCGCTGGCCTCACGGTGCAGCCGCCCGCCCTCTGCGCGCCGCGGGAGACAGAACGGGAGCGGC
>JAOEHY010052640.1:0-72272 GCA_025447955.1 Psilopsiagon aurifrons
AAGGGGCCGCTGCGGCACGGGGTGGCGGTTGGCGGCCCTCCGGAGCTGGGAGACAGCCGGCCAGGGCAGGGGCCAGCCGCACGGCACCGGGTAGCCGCGAGGGGCGGGAGGCCTCCTGGGAGGCGGCAGTGCCCACCTCGCTCCCCGGCCTCCCGGCGCGCCGGTGGCGGTGGCAGCGCCCTCAGCCATCGTGCCCAGCCCGCGGGGCTCAAGTGTGAATGTGAGGTGTCGCCGTGCTTGCGGAACCTGTTGTGGTATTTGTTGTAGGCCACATCTCTTTATTGTATTTCCCCCCACAGTGTTATTCCTTAACAAGGAGTTGCATCCTCAGGGCGTTTTAAGCTGTAATATCCGAGTCCTAAATCTAATTAACTGTTTTCATTAGTAACTCCGTTATCTGTGCACGCCCCAGTGTTTGGTGCCTGGACAATATGTCCATATTGTGCATGGAAACTTGTGACTTCATAATCCTTAGGTCTATGACATGTCAGTTATTTTCATTTAATAAGGTAATGAATCATGGTGTCAGAGATTGACAATATGAGGTTGGTGTTAGGAAGTGAAAGCGCAGCATGTAGTTTAATGAGCAGTAAATATACCCGAAATGAAGGGGATATTTGTTTTTCTCCTTTAAAATATGTTTTAACTTCATTTCATTCAATGAATAGAGAGGTAATACTATTTTCCAGTGGTATTATTATACAGTGCACGGTACAAAGCCCACTTTGTATTATTCAGCTTTTTAACTAATAGGTGGATATTATTAATGATTTAACAGCAGCAAGAAAAACTAGGATGTTATTAACTATTTTAGATAATATGCTCTGTTAGCATTAAATGCACAGGATTCTTTATATCTTCATATAATGGGTACCCTGATTCTTCAACTTTGGAAATGCTGTGCCTTCTTTAATTATCACTGGCTAGCTTGCTCTGTTAGTGTTTCATTGTGCTTATCACCTTGCTGTCTAAACAATTCTCACTTGAAGACTTACAGTAAGAAGTGAATACCAGCATTTTGCAGTGCAAACTGTTTTTGAGACGCTACTATTGTAGCTGGTGCATACCCTTTGCATTTCAATATTCAGAACTGTTGACTTTCAAAAATGCAAAACCCACCACATCTTCCTTGGTCAGGGTGCTGCACTCGAGGCGGAGGCATGCCGGGGCTTGTGTCCTGGTGGATTGCTGAGATACCAGCCGACTTGGTTCAGTGAAGATACCTTCCAGCTTCAGTGGTCCATGTCATTTGAAGGATATGTAGTGGTGTTCTGACCACTGAATGCGTACAAGTGTCATGGATGCAGCAAGAATCTGATACTCCTGGTACTGGGACCTGGCTTCCCCTGTAAGTGGGAGCGTACACAAAAGGTTCCGCTTTATGTAGACACAGTTTAGATTCTAAGTTTTGCATACTTAATGACTTACAGGGGACTCCAAATACCACAAATACCGTGGGTTTTATTTGTAATAGGTCTGCACATATGTGCAGACAGTGGTATTTCAGAGACCCTTAACCGTAGTTAAGGTTTACCTTCTCAACTTTAATGTGTGTTTAATGACAAGTGTTATAACTAGTTTCTCTTGATTGGGTTCTTTGGTGGTGGTGAAATCAGAGCAAAACCATTTGGATTTCTCTTATTTGTGAGCAGGCATTAGAACTTACTCAAAATGTTAAAACGTTGGAGATGCTGAAATGCTCTGTGACACAGGATGCAATTGGTATATTTTCACTTTTGGTCTTGGATAATATTCCTGGGAATTCATAAAGGTCACAAAGGCCCATCTTTGGATCTTAATCACTTTAAGGTTTCATCGGGATGCCTAAATCTGCAAATGCCTTCTTAAACATGAATAAAGAAATATACACAAGACTATAGAGATTTCCAGACACATCCTTCTTGTTACTCATAATTTCTCTAAAGTTGTAATTTGAACAGGTTGACATTCATTCCATAAAATTGTATTTTAAGGAAGAATACCTTCAAAGAGTTCCTTAAGTTACTGATTTGTAGAAGGAAATCTTTAAAGTAACTAACAGCAAGGACTTTAAAACTTTGATTGCCTCTTTCATGAGCAAGGGTGACCTTGGTAATTTGGAATTTAAACTTTAATGAAAGGTCATTCATAAAATATTCACGTGTCTTTAGGAAGAGTTATTATGCTCTTGTGCGGCATAATACATACTGCACAGCTTGGTGTGGGTTGGTGAGAAATAGAAGCAGCATAGTGCTGTAGCCACCTGCTTACTGTGTGTTGAAGAAATTAGGAGAATCACACTCAGAACCAGCTGATACCTTTTCTGATTTTCAGAAAGGACATATGTTCCGTTGTAATATACTGCTTAAAAAACACAAGTGTGTGCACTTGCGTATGTACATACCCATTTCTGCATTATCACTTTGGAGTACTTTGGAACTGAAGCCACTTACATTTCTGAAACAAAACAAGTACAATGGGAAGCTTGAAGTCTAACTGTGAAGTTAACATTGGTTATTTCTTTAAACTTGTTCTTTATGTGGTAAATCCCATGTGCTTGCTTTTCTGACAAACACAAGTTTTTACTGTTGTTAGGGCTGGAGGAAAGCAATTTTGGATCATAAGAACCAGTCTGTGTGGTGTGAGCACAGTTACTTAGAAAGTTTGTGCTACAAATGAAGGTCCTGCAGTGCAAGTGATGCTGGGGGCCTAGTGGTTACCTGGGTTGTCTTTTGTGCCTCAGTGAAAAGCATTGTTTACCTGCAGGGAGAGAAAATTTATTTTTCCTTGAAATTTCCTGAGAGAAGGAAACACTTGAACATCCTCATTCTGTAAAATTATGTTTCGAAGTACAGCAACTAAACAATCGTATTTTGAGAAGTTGAGGAATGACACTCCTGACTTGTGAACCTTGGCGTGAATACCGAGGTTCAGGACTTTACCACAGCAGGTGTGTGTTTTGGCTCTGATTTGGCATTTGATCAGGTGCTCAACTCTAAGCTAAGTTTGTAATTCTGTTAACTGTGTGACAGTCACCTGCAGCAGGGTCTCAGCACACAAGCTGCTATCACTGACTGACTCTTGAGGCATAGTCAGTTTTGACATCAGTAGGAAAAAACCCAATTGATTTCACCACCCACCGTGTTGACCCTGAGTGTTAGACTTAAATGATGTTTTCTGTCTCCGGGAGACATAGGTACATCTGTGCTGTGTCATGTTTTCTGTAGTTCTGGGACTAAAATGCATTTAGATAGAGGAATGCTCGCCTTCTCATTATTTATTTGACTCTCCAGACTTCACTGGAGTATTGAGTTGATTAAAATGTCTCTGTGCTTTATTGTGTAATATATTTTATATATATGCGGTATGTGTTTTCAGTTTTTAAAAGTTCTGGGTTAGAGCATTACGATGTTGCGGGAAAGAATGTCACTTTCAAAAATGAGTGAGCTAGTGAGAATTATAATTGCTCCCATGTTTACTTGCAACAATGAAAATGGTTAAAAACACATCACCGCTGTGAATCACCTAGCTTTTAACTTTAATTTTGCTTGTGCTCATGCACAGTATAGCTGTAGACAAAGAAAGGAGCATTATAGAAAAATACTTAAACTACAGGGCTTATTGTTAAATGATTTACTTAACTATTGTTTCCTTTTTGCAGAACATTGATGTGATTTTATGATTTCACTCACCTGTAACTAGACTGACTTATTTTCCAGACAGACATGGGAAGGAAGGTAGGGTAGGAGGAAGCAGCCCTTTGTGGCCTGGGAGTTGTTTGTTGGGTGCAGGACTTACACAGCTCTTCTCATTTGGGCTAGTCAGCTCCTTCCAGGATTTGCAGTCATAGCTGCATCAGGTACCTGAAGGCAGAGGGGGGTGAAGAAAGTAAAGCTGGGAGAGAGAGGAAGATGCATGAAAGGAAAGGAATTGAGATACCCCAGGGGAGAAACAGGACACAAGTAGCAGAAGCAAGGCAATACAAATGAGGGAAAGGGGGAGAGTAGAAGAGTTATAAAGGGAGAAAAGTGAAAGAATATGATGACAGGAGACAAGGAAAACAAAAAAGACCCTGGCAGATAAAAAGAAGAAAGGAAATGAAACAAAAGGGGAAAAAAATCACCCCTGATTCTTGGCAGAAACAGCATCTGTTGTCAGTAACAGATGAGTGTTTCAGTGTCTGGAAAAGCTATTTCAGATGTGGGGGAGGAAAAATGGACAGAGATTAACCAGCTGATGGAGATGGGAAAGGTCATAGGCAGGAAATATGGAATTAAAGAGAAAAAGAGAAAGGAGGAAAATAAAAAGAGGTAATTAGGCTAAGCCTGACCATGCTGTTTTCTGGGTTCAGTGAAGTCCCAGCATGTTCAGACCCAGCTGTTTTTCTATAGTTCTTGCTCCCTGGACTACTAGACCTTGGGGAGATTAGAAGAGCAAATTCTGGCCCTGATGAAGCTAACTGTAGAGATTTTTATTTTTATTCAATTTCAGTGGGGAGAGAGTGTTATCCACACTGCTTGGTGTTAGGTAATGTTAGTGAAAGTGGCAGCAACTTGAGCAATGATAGGTGATGAAGAAGGCCAGTTTCCACTCAATAGGAAGGTGGCAACTGTTGTTGAAGAAGGAAAATGTAAACTGCTAAACACCATCAGACCCAAGCATTTATGTGAAAGACTTCTGTACCCAATCTGGTTTACTTTCTACAGAGGAGATTAATAATTTGAAGAAACTTGTTACCTCCCTTGACAATTAAATATTTTCCTTCTTGAGCACACTATTTTGTCTACAATCCTCACAGACTGTAGTTCAATTTGACCTAATTTTATGCTGATTTTTTGTAATAATTCAGCAGGATATGTTTGATGGCTGTACAAGGATTTGCATGGGTTTTTTCACTGAAATACATTGTCGTGTGTTCCAGTAACAGCCGCCTGCCTGTCCCTTTGTGATCCTGACACCAGTATTTGGATTTAGCTAAAATTCATAGTCAGGGTCAATTGGAAGTGAGATATATTTCAGACCCCAAATTAACATCTTGAATAAATATACTTTGAAATATATCTTAATTATTATAATTTGCATTGTGGTGTAGGTGAAGTGAGTATAAGGCTCTGGTTTATTTTAGATCAGGTCTTACATGTCTGAATTAATACTTGGGAATTGTACCTGTGCCGGGACTCTCTCAGGTGAGCTGCAGAAGGGACACTGATGCAGTATAAGCTGTGGGGAAATGAGCCACAGACTTGTAGTCAGTTCAATCCTAGTTAGTCTCAGCTACTTGCCATGCTTGCCTTATGTGCCTTTCTGAGCTACACCTCCACCTGTCCCTTCTCTTGAATCCTCTGCTACTCTGGCCCCACAATGCCCTTTTCCACCAGGCTCCCTACCTCACACTCCAATGCTGACTGCTCTGAATCTCTCATCTTGGCTCTTCAGACCCATGCTGAAGCTCGCTGGGCTGTGCTGTGCTGCTCCTTAGCTTTCTGACACTCTGCCCCTTTTAGCAGTTGAAGCCGCTTCAAGTATGTGCATCTCCAAACTCATTTTCCAAGAAGGAAAATCTTTCACTGGATTTCAAGCCACTTTGTTCTATAGGGAGAATTAAATTAAACAATCAAAAAAATTACCAAGCCACTCATACCAAGGGCAAAGTGCCTGTGAAAATGGGAACTTCATTCTCTAATGCTGTATTTTAGCAAAAATGCCCATTTCCACCACCTGCACCGGTCTGTGCAGCTCATTTACAAATCCTGCCGGACCCTAAAAGAACAGGGCTGTCTCCCATGAGACATGCCTGTGCTAGTCTTGCCTGTGCTTTGCTAGTACAATTCAGGACTTTCCTGTCAGAGAGCATAGGTCACACAGGTGGTGCACTTTGTGGCCTGGTGTCACTTTAGTTTTTTCCCCATAGCAGAAGAATATGGAGGCTCTAGGTCTGTAACTGCTGAGCAGTAAATGGAACAGAGCTGTGATAATGTTATTGTTTGGATTTGTACTTGATGAGAAAGTACAGGGAGCACTGGAGGCAAGGGGATTGAGGAAAGCAAGCACAGAACACAAAATCAGCAGAAAATAGTTTGCCAGGAAAAAAGCTTTGGTTTTGTTAAGCTCACATTATGGAAAAAAATCCTCGTAATCCGTAAAAACACCACATTTTCTTTTCAGACAACTCCATATTTTAAAAATCAGAGCAGCTATCTAAATCAGGCTGAAGTTTGTTATTACCCTTTGCATAGTATGGCCTGAAAAAATTGAGCAGGGATGTTAATAGGAATCCTGAGTGAAAGTTTTGAGCTAGACTCTACTACTCCATAAACATCTCTGTTGTTGATTTTGTTGAAGCAGTCCTGAGTGATACTGCAGGTTTCCCAAAGGACCACCTAAAGAAATTCAAGAATATCGGAAGTTAAAATTCATTAATAGATACTTCTGGCATCATTTCTGTTATTTGCTGCCTCCCTGAAATTTTCTTTAAAGATCGTCATGCCTAGCACTTAGTAGTTGACACTTCTTGCCATGTTCTTGGAAAGCAGACAATAAACTTCGAGCAAATATTATCAGCTGCCAAATTCAATGGAAACAGACGATTTGCAGTGAAGCTGGAAGTAAATAGAAGTTGGTGTCACAGTTGGTTCTTCCTGCCTTCCCCTGACTGCTGCCTCTCTTCAGACAAAAAGCCCCCAACCAAATAGTGGAAAAGATAACTAGTCGTAAGCAGCAATTTGCGATTCTTCCCCTTGGCTTCCTAAGGAGGACTCTCAGCTGGGGGGAGCACAGCCTCTGATGCAGAGCTCCTGCCATCATGGACATCTGATATAGAATCAAACAAAGAAAGGACCTTACTGACTTGTCACTGCCTGAAAATCAACAAGAAGAGTTGATTGAAATTTCCTAAGGGAAAAATGAGGATTTGACTATCCTGAAGCATTCTATAAATGTTTCAATTTTACCACCTCTCATGAAAACAGCAACAACAAAAAAACAGGCAATAAAGGAGGTAGGGAAGTGAAAGCGTATTGCATTTTCCTTAGTTTTATTTTTAAAAGTATTCAGGATCCAGGGAATGTCTTTAAGGTTTTTCAGAACTTCCAACAATATGGGAAATCAGTTGTTTGCATAGTTCTGCCAATAAGATTGGTGACACGTGAGGGCTTGTGACTTCTTTACCAGTATAAGCTTTGGTAGTAAAACTCGTTTTATTGAAATCCCTTAGAATGCTTCAGATAGTCACTGTGTGGCTAGTAAGGATATCTTTAGCATTCAGATCTCAGTGAATATAACAGCTTGTGTTCAAATGATCTATTTCTGTAGATATTATCACTATACAAGTACTATTCATGATCTCACGTAGGCAACACAGGTATTAAAGCCTGTCTCAAGGTAAGGAGCAACAGTTTTGTGTACCAATACAGCAACCTTGGCAGGATTCCATATGAGAAAGCTACTGAGCATTTTTTTCGGGGGAATTGTACCAGTCTCCTGTCAATGTGAAGAATAAGCTGGCAATACAGGGAGACAAAGATGAGAAGGACATTCCTGTGTCTTCCTCCCAAAGGAACGCTGATGGTAGATGCCACTTTTCCAGAATACTTGCCGACCCTTAAGTTACCTATTAGTTCAGAGGCTCTTCTTGCAAAAGGAAAGAATATTCAGTTTAAAAATCTTCCAGCTAAAAACATACTGTAACTCTTCAGAATTTACTTAGGGACTGTTCTAAACTAGTAACAGCAATGGGATTGGATTCATAAAGAAAAAACAGTTTTTCCAAACGGATTCTAAGTTATTTTAATAGGGAGATGAGAAACTGGCAGCTGTAGAAATAGAGGAAACTTTTAGCTTGTCAGGTAACTTTGCAACAGTTAAGCGTGGCCTGTCAGACAAAAGATTCACTTACCCTTATACATCTGCTTTTCAGATAGACAAAAAGGAAAGGTTGTTGTTGGAGCAAGCAGTGAGTTTCATTTTTTTTTATGTTCATTTTTTTAAAAAAGAATGCATTTGGGGAAAAAAAAAATTAATCGATTCAGAGGGCAAAACCAAGTCAGTGTCTGCATCAAATCATTCCCAGTTTAGTATTTCTGTTCCTAAACTTCAGTCTGTCAGTGGTCAGCAACATATACTAAACGAGCAGGACAGCAGGTGTCTCCTGGGCATCACCAAAACCCTTCAGTGAATGTTACGGTGTGCTCTGGTGCAATGAAGACTTGTACTCAGGGCCTTCTGCTAAGCATGAGAATGAAAAAGATGAAAAGCAAAATCTTCATGGCACTAAAATGAATTATAAGACTGATTTTCAAGTACAGCATAAATAGAAATTCTTTTGACATTCTTTCAATTGTGCCTTAGGTGTGCTTTAGAAGAGACAGAAAAAATCAATTAATAAAACAGCACTCATACATTCTGCATGCTTTTAAATGTATTTTGAACCTAAGAGTTGAATAATTTCATCATCATAATTTACAGAAGACCTCAGCATGCTTTAGGTCTTCATAAAATTGAGATGCTCTTTTAGGTCTGTACTTAGCCCATAAGGAGAATAATATTTCTGGTGGGCCAGAGGTGCAGCAGAAGCCTGATCTGCAGGGCTTCTGATGGCTATGAGAGCTCAGTTCTTCCCCTGGCAGTGTTGCAAGGTTAGGAAGAGATTCTGGGTGCCTATTTACCTGGAGGTTGTGATGTTCATTAATTCATCCTATGTGATAGTAAAACTTCACAAAATCTCTCCATCCAAAATAAATTTTACATTGTATTTTATGGCTTTCATCAAGCTCTTAGCTAAACTGCCAGGTAATGGTATTTTCTGTCTATTAAACACATGTTACTAATCATGGCTATCTTTGCAGTCCACTGCGGAAGCCAAAATCCATTGAAATAAGCAGTTTTCATATGACACTTCTGTTGCACTGAAGCGCCTGTTCAGGAGCGGGGAGGGTAATTGTCAAAGATTTCATCACATGTTCTGTGATGGCAAAACAGTTTCTTCAGTCACAGGCAAATGGATGCCTGCAGCATCAGTTCAATGCTACAGACTGCAACTAGAGTCGCCATCACATTTTTGTTGGATGCGACACTCTTTCGAATGCCTTTTTACACGACAAAGGTTGCTAAGGACCTTCCCAGCTTCTGATGATTAAATGAAGTCCTTAGTGTTAACAAACAAAAGGTCTGTAACTGAAATGCTGATTGGGAAGATGTATTTATCTCTTTGTATATTACCTTGAGGTTGGTATCTAAACCTCTCAGCAATATTTTATTTCTGCTCCAGGTTAATACAGCCACTATTTCAGAGATTCTTGCTACTTGTTGTTTTGACAGTATCACTGTGTGTCTGCCTCCAGTTTCTCAGTCCTTCGGTGTAACCAGATTTGTGGTTGTAATTAAATGTCACCACCCACTTACCTGCTCTTGCTGGACCAGGGTCTTGCTGGTCTTCTGCCTGGGTTTAATTGTGCCTGAGTTCAGCGAGCAAATACCTGAAGTTCGATTTGGCTTTGCTGTGTTTAAGGTCAGCACTCAAGCAGGAGCAAGGCATTCCGTCTCTGTGAGGTCCTTGGTCTGAAAAGCCGCCTGGTTTGCTCCATACTCAAAGCCACAGTGATAGTATATATTAAGAGAATTAATGATCCAGGTTTTTAGTGCTATTATAGCCCTGAGAAAAGTATAGTTGGATAGGTGGGGGGGAGTCAGTTGTTATTTTTTGTGTGGTTTTTTTTTTTAACTGATGACCATGTTCTAAGGTGCAGTTTTCTTTCCGATGTGTAACACTACACCAAGTGCTTTAAGAACCACAGGATTGCCGCTTCATTGTTGTATTCTTTCAGTTTCTTTGTATTTGCTAGTGCAGAGAAGGAAGCCTTACTGCATTGTTTAAAAACTGGAAGAGTCTGGAGCAAACCTGTTGTTGTAGGGGCTTGTTTTCTTGCCAGCCTTGATAGAATTAACTTCTACTAACTGCTCAGATAAGAAAAGCCTATCAGTGCAAGACTGATGGATATCCTAACAAAGAAAAACAGAGTTCAAGAAGAGTATTTCCCATTCATGTGTTTTAATGGAAAGGTTACGAAAGAGCTTTGAGTGGGAGTGATTGCCAGGAGTATTGAGGTTTGTTTCTGTCATTTCTGCTGCTTCCTTGTGAGTTGATTAAACCCTCCTGGAATCAGCATTTTGCCCTATGTATTCACGGTTAGTTTAGGCTACAGATCCATGACCTGAGTTTTAGCCTGATGCACATCTGCTGCTAGCTTTGAAGTGAGTAGCGTTTAGGTATGTTGATGGGTATTCAGCATCCCTGAAAATGAAGCCCTCTGTATGAGTGCTCAAATTCCTAGGTTTGTGTGCCTGAAGGAAATTATACAAGTTTGAAAATGCTGACTTAAAACGTAGTTTGGTTTCCAGTATTGTAAGTAGACAAAATAAACTTCATATAGCATGAGGTACCCAGGGACTTAATTAAGGTGATTTAAGTGTTTTAAAATCTTTGCAGGACAGAAACTGCAAAGTATGTGCAGAAAAATAAACCACATGTATGTTCATCAATGAGAAATAGATTTTCAGATTCTAGGGAAGTTTATATTGGCTATGAGGAAGAAATTCTTTACTGTAAGGGTGGTGAGGCACTGGAATGGGTTGCCCAGGGAAGTTATGAATGCTCCTTCCCCGGCAGTGTTCAAGGCCAGGTTGGACAGAGCCTTGGGTGGCATGGTTTAGTGTGAGGTGTCCCTGCCCATGGCAGGGGGGTTGGAACTAGATGATCTTAAGGTCCTTTCCAACCCTAACTATTCTATGATTCTATGATTCTAAAATGTGTAAGAAATGCTTTTTGGATAAGATGTGGATACATTTGTCTTAGCTTTTTGCCATGACATCAGCCTGCCTGGCCATGATTAACATTACTTTAGCCTTCTCTGACCAGGGCTCGCTACTGTGAATTGAACACAAGATGATCATAGCAGCCTTGCTAGGGATATTGTGAACTATGGTATGTAACTGAACAGTATATTACATTGCAAAATAAGGACTATGAAAAGAGAGTGTTTCAGATACAGTGTAGAGCGTTTCACATGGTAATTTTGAGTTATCCAAATAGTAAACATGGAATAGTGAGAGAAGGAGAGAAACTTTATCTTGTTTACCTTGTAAAGGTACTACATAAGTTTTTAAATTCTACCTTCATCATAGTGTTTCAGTGAATTATATATTTTTTATTAATATTTGGAAAAGTCATCTGCATGTGAGCAGTGATCAATTCCATGTATTTGAAGATTTTAACAGTACTGCTCAGTGCAATATGAAACACACACACACAGAAAAAATAATAAAGAATTATGTTTCTTTTTCAAAACTTAAATGTAGTGATTCACACCAAAACTTAAAAAGCAGAACTAACTCCAAGAAAACACATCAGTTTAAAACATGCATATCTTTAGTCACTGTCTTATCTTAACTTGGTTCACTGGAAGAGTTCTCAATACAGATGAGTTACATACTTTGAGTAAAAGAACTCCTCTCTTCTTTGCCATGTGAGAGTTCCCTGTGCTTTTGTAGAGACTGTGCTGGCTATTAAGTTCTTCTGAAACTCCCATTAAGGGCTTCTGTTCATGCTGCTTTCCATTTTAAATATGTAAAAACACTAAATATTTTTTAAACATTCCTATATAGCAGTGCCGGTCCTTCTCAAGAAACAGTTCTCTGATTGTTTAAGTGAAAAAGTAATGTTAAGGATAGTTGCAGCTGCTAGGGTCTGGAAACTCAGAGTCATATCTGACATTTCATTCTTCACCTTAACTATTGAGCCTTGGCCATTCATTGGTTTTTCACAGTGCTCTGGAGTTAGAAGGGAGTTTTACAGATGAAAGATGAAAATCAAAATAAACTCCTTTATCAAGTAAACCTTGCAAGGGCATTCTGAATTTTACAATACACAAGGAGTTGATTGTCGTATAACATACGGCACAAGAGGGTTGGAATAAACAATTTTTTCTCTATCGTTAGAGATGGCCATGCATAACTGACTTATGGCTCTGGTTTGCTGTGCTACTTATTACATGTGCAGTTATCCCTAACTTGTACAAAAAGTAGTTTTACTCCTGTGTTGCATAGTTTTTACCAAATTTTCTCTCATTAAAAACTTTACTGGGGAGATTGAATGTTTCAAGGTGCCGGCTACTTATATGAAAGCTTTCTCCAGTTTGGTCTGAGTGAAGCCTGTGCCAACAGTGATCATATGGTGGCTCCCGATATCCTACATAGATACAGTCAGGTGCAGGTAACAGTCATCATTTGCCGGTACACAGCAGGCTCAGTGTGGAGGTCAAAGGCTGGCTTGTCAGAAAGACTGAAATACCACAGGGGCTTCCCCCAAGTCGGGAATGAAGCAGGGGAATAGAATAAAGTGGGACAGCGTCACTGCCTCTGGGGTGTAGTTCTTGCCTCTGCAGTGAGGGTTTTATTTCTTACGCTGTCAATTCAGGACCTTCCCTGAGCCCTAAATCAATTTAAAAACAAACAAAGCCTTCTGCCATGTAATTCCCTGGCCATCCTTGTGATAGATGTATCTGCAGTCTGTAGCTGTCTTTTGGAAAGCCATTTGAAAGGTATTATTCCTAAGCATCATATGGCTCAAGCCTTAGCTGCGTGCTGCCTTTCTGGAGGAGGTTCCTTTTGGGTGGTGCTTGTCTACAGCACAGCCTAGTTCATTTTGCCCAAAATTCTCAAGAGGGAATGCAGTCCTGATACAAATGTAAATCAGTGGGCCCCCAGCACTCATTCTAGGTAGTAGCTGGAGCTAAGCCTCTGGTGTGCCTCAATAGTAGAGCACTCACTGCCACAGTGCACTGCTGGGATTGGAGCACCTGGGTCACAGATTGAGCCTACCACATGCAGTTGTGGTGGTGGTCTTTGGCTCATGGCAGTCTGTACCTTTCCTGACCAGGAGCATTTGCTGAAGACTGACATGAAGATTGGTACAGTGATGTTGTCCTGGTTTGATGAATGGTGGTGTTTTGGCAAGGGTGCTTTCCATCACACACATGGTGCCCCAGCTCATTCATTTGTATCAATGCATGCTATCAAGCTACATCACCTTCCTCCTTAAACAGGAACATTTTGAGCATAGACCTTTATCTCAGTGTTACCACACCCAAGCTTACTATAACTGATGAAAGTTCAATTATATGCAAAGTGACTATTAAAGCATCAGGGCTCATCTGGGGGTCTGAGCCTTCCCTTCCCTTTTCACTTACAATTGTGCTAAATCCCTTAATGTTGCAAAGAAATCGTACATTCATCAGGTGGAGTGTTGGAGGCCAGGGTGCAGATAATCGCTTTTACTGCATATGAGACATTGCAGTCCTGTTCTTAAGAACTGCCAGGCAGATTGGGAATCACGGTCACGGTTAATAGCAGCGAATTGCCAGCTCTTGATGGGTGGGTAGTCACTCCTTTCAGTGGTTGCCCCCTGGGGGAGAAGGTAGAAAAACAGAGGGAGGGAATTAGAGTGACTTTGCACAGTTGAACAGGTTCATGCCGCTGGATCAGTGGCAAGCATTGGCAGGGCTCCACTCTGGGGAGGCTCACAACAACATCACAGTCTCATTTTTACCAATTGGTGTTGCTATAGCCAGTGGTGCACAGGGGGAGAGCAAAGAGAAGGGGGGGAGTCAGGAAGGGGAGTGAAAGCAGGAGTCTGGACTAAATTAAACAAACAAAAGTGGTTGTAAGTAGCATTTAACCCATAACCATTAGCCCAGTGCTGCTAATTGTACTAAACTATATATCTGAAGTTCAGTGTGTGATTAAAGAGTTGGCTCACAAACTCTCTGCATAACCTTAATTTTTTCAAGGTTCTTTGAGTGTAGAATGGCTTATAATAATGATTTTGACTAATACGATTTTTGACATGCAACTTTAATGCTTAACCTTAGTACAACTCCAGAGCATTTCATGTGTATTCAGCTGTAAAGAGTGATGATTTAAAGGGATAATATAAGAAAAAGGTCGTTCTAGAATGAACCTCTAACAAATTGCATAAAGGAAGCTTATTACTCCATGAGTAGAGAGATGTGCAGCTTTTCTGATCATTTTTCTGCTTGGTTCAAAAGATTGTTGAGACATGATTGGGAAAAGAAACACAAAAAATGAAATGGAAAACTGCAAGCAGTGAACATTCTTTTGATGGTGATGATTTTGTTGCCACTAAAAATACTTCTCAGTAATGCGGTTGTTCATCTTTCCTCTTGTTTTGGGTGAAGAATTCGTTCCAATAAGAAAATGCTGCTACTGGTTGGAGGATTGCCTCCTGGACCTGACCGGCTACCCAGCAATTTGGTTCAGTATTATGATGATGAAAAGAAGACGTGGAAAATACTGACAAGTAAGCGGTTTATTTTTGTGCAGTTGTCTTGATGAATTTAAAAACATGCTTAATCAAATTAGACACTTTATTGATTTGTTTCTCTTCAGAGATTTGTTTATGTATCACAAGGGGCTTCACAATGGAGCAATAAATTGAGGTTGCAAAAGATGCTGATTTTATAATACGATAGGCCTAAATTAACATTGGCTTAAAATCATTCCAGTAAGTTCTTTAAGCAAACTTGTAAGTCTTTCATACTGCAACATGAGTACATGCATACTTATGTACATATGAATCAAATCTGGTTTACGAAAAAGAAAAGGCAATGTTTGAGGCAGTTCTCTCAGAGTGAGATCCCTGATAAGCAATAGTACTAGAGTATACCTTTGATTCTCTTTTGCATTTTCATTTCCTTCTTCCAGCTTTATCTGTTGTCCACAATCATTAAAGAAAGGTTTCCTCTATACTGCTGTGCGTCCATTGCTGACAGAACCATTGGCGGAATATATCAGCTACAATAAACAGTGCATGGAGGCTTCTATCACAAAACTCTTTCCCACCTTCTTTTAAAGGTTGATTGTGTTTTAGAGTAAGTATTTTGCCTCAAGCATTGAGATTTGGAACTTATTGTTATGTTGGTTTTGATTCCCAGTCTGACTTGGTCATGGAATCAAATCATAGCTTCTTGAGTGCAGCAGGCTGTGTGTGTATTAGTCCCCTTGTGGCTAAAATGGCTGCATTGGTCAATAAAACTAAATTTTAACTGTCAAAATTGCCCAAAGCAGTATAGATAAAATAATAAATGAGCAATTTTGATCCATAAATCAAAGCCATTCTTCTAAAACTGGACAACTGGTAAAACCTGGATTTCCTGATAGACCTGCTTTTCTTTCCCCTGGTAAAATACATTTTATAGAGTTCTGTTCTTCATCCCTTATTCAAAGTCCTTTAATGGAATAAATCAACATTAATATTATAAGCACAGCTTAGGATGAAAAAGAATTAAAAAGACTGCCATGATGCACGACTTAAAATGGTGCTTTTGCAAATTGCTTTCTACCTTGGAAAATCTAGGATCTGCTGCAATGTAGTAACTGTTTAGGTATAGATGTCCTGGACTAATAGTTGAGGGTATTGTATAAGAATGGCAATTACAAGGTTCGTATGAACTGTACATTACAAAAGTCTACAGGATCTGTACTAGGGACCATACTATGCTTCACATTTTTCAGACCAGTGAGATATGATACTCATCTCTGAATGCTACTTCTAAGAAAATTCTGGAGATGGTAAGTCAATGAAAAATCAGTGATATTACACAAGGCAGAAGTGTTTAGGTGTTTTGAATTTGTTGTGCCTAATCCAGTGGGTCACCAGGAGAGGCAGGACAAATGGATCTCTTTCTTCCAGATCTAAACTCTCTACTAAATAAAAGAAAAAAACCCCACTTTATTATAAATCTTACCTATCTGTAGATAAATCAGATTTTGTGAGAATAAAATTTACTTAGTTCTTGGTTACTTACGTTATAATGCTCTCTTCAGGACTGTGGGAAACTGGATCTGGAGGCATGATACCTAAATGTTCTGGTTAGAACTCCATTGCTAGTATTTGAGTAACACCACTATCTATGATGGTGTTGAGAGATGTTTTGAATAATTTTATGTAACTTTATGAAAAGAATGTTGTCTTTTCTGTGTCACGTCTATCAAAGAGTAAGCAAAAAAACTCTCTATTCCAGTTAATGCACATAACCTGCACTGAGATTAAAATCATAATGCATCTGTTATAGTCCCAGCTGATGTTCAAGCGCTTTGTGCTTAGCCCTGGATGTCCTGAAGGTCCCAGGATCTGTCTCAGTGGCAGCTGAGACAATGGTTGACAAATACACAGCCCTCTTGTGACATGAGTAACTCTGTTCATACAAAATCTGCGAGAAAAGCGGTGCCCTCTTGGCCTGGACTACTGTTTGAGGAACAGAGAGGAGAGTGCTTGTCTTTTTGTACTGAAAAAGTCTAAATGTTAACAAGCATGATTTCTTACAAAATAGTATTACTACTCACCAAATATTATCAATATTTATATCAATAATTATTTAATCAAAAAAAAAAGTTTATATAAGAGTTTTAGGTATATCCCCTGCTTTATTTTCTACCTTAATATTAAAGAGATGGGAAGTGGAGAGAAGTTGGAGTGGAACTTTTGTGCTCTCCTTTCTGTAAAACACTGAAGGACTCTACAGCATAAGAGTGCAGGGGCTTAGAGCTGTGACTGAGCGGTTTTAGGAAAGACCACAAACTAATCACCTTACAACGTGGGGATAGTTCAGTGCAGTCATGGTGTTGTATCAATATACTGTGACATTTGCATGTGGGGATTTAAGGACATTGTTCTGTCTTTATTTTTCCATGTATTTTTTGCCATCTAGGAGGAAGTATATTTATCTGCTTCCTTTACCCTTTTACCTTGTTCCCAGACCACAGTTTTGGAAAATAATTGATCTGTTTATTCTTATCAGAGATGTACAATCAGCAGTGAAGGAGGAAGAATTTTTTTTCTGTTTCTTTTTCACTTGTTCAGACCGTGCTGTCAGTCCTGAGGTTGCAGTTTACCCCCAACTCATCAGTGCAAATGAGGAGTTTGCTCCTCAGTGGACAAGGACAGAGCAAAAGCTATGTCCTGATGATGAGATTCCGTGATGGGAAGAATCTTGGACCTTATAGTCAGTTACTTTAGGGTATTCCATCTTGTTATTGCCATAGATGTATTTGATTTCCTCCTGTACTGGCAAACATTTACGAAGTCTTTTAACTTTCTGCCCTTCACTAGACTCCCACACACACCAACAAAAAGCCAGGTTTTGCACTTAGTGGCTTACTGATCCAATGTAAATGTGCACAGAAATTCCCCTTCTCCTCCTCCAAACCCACCTACATATCTTGTTTTCTGCTTTCTGTGCCAGTGGCATTTGGGAGTAGGTAAGGTGGGCAAGAAGCTTGAAGACACTTAGTCCTGGCTGCAATGTCAGGGCCATTGAGGAGAAGGTGGTTGAGAGGGGACAGAACATCTTCTTGTCACTCTTCACTGAGATGAGCCCCAGGAGGTACTCAGTAGAGCCTGCAAGCCCATTTGAGGGGAATCTACTTGCCTATTGCTTTTTTCTTTCTCAGTCTGTGGAGAGTGGCTGTTGCAGCCGCTCAATTGCTTAGGGCTCTGTGTCCTGCCTTATGTGATACATAAGGAACAGAAGACCAACCATCAGTAACTAGTGACACCATGTAAGCTGTGGCGCTGCAGTTGGAGCTATGAAGAGAGTTGCAGGTGCACAGCACAAGCTATCGAGTATGACAGCCCAGCAGAGTAGCAATCTCATTTTGTTCCTACGACAAGGCTAGATCTATTGGCAGGGGATACTGCCCACCTCTCTCTGCCTGGCTAGCCAAAGCACCAAATGCATCAGTACTAATGGGAGTAATTCTAAAGGTATCAGGAAAACAACTTGCCTTGCTCATAGACCCAGGAGAGGAGGGGAAGCATGCACCCATTTCCAATTTTTTAGTGTCATCATCTATAGGCAAGAATGCTATGGCTCAAGGAATCAGTAGATTTTTCACAGTCTAGTATTACTCTGTATTTTTCCTGTCTGGTATTTCTCAGAGAGTTATTTTTTCAATGTTGGCAACAAAGAATAGAGACAGAAGGGGGGGGGGGAGAAAGTAAGTGGCATTTTACAGACACTTTCTGCCACCTAATTTTACTTCATGTGGGTACAGTCCTAATCTGAGATATGTAACATGCACGTTGCTGTTTAATTTGAAACACTACTTATTGCACAGTCATGCTTGAGCCAAGTAGAGGCTTTTATAGACTCTATGGCGGAGCATAGGGAACAGATTTTCACTGTGTGATTTCTTCAGGTCTGTCTACACGTGCACAAGCACCAGTTCATTTTTTAACTGAGTACTACCTATGTCATGCAGCAGCCACAGGCTGCCACTGCCCAGTGACACAAACTGAACAGCTGATCCGTGTATGACAGTCTTTAGTAACAGCAAAAGTTCTGCTTTATTATAATGAGGTTTCATTATTCCATGATATTTCTATAGTCTTCATGACTACTTAGTGGATGTTGGGCAGTGAGGAGGTCTCTGTGTCACTACTTCATGCCTTGCTGCTCAGAAGCAGCCACTGCTGCTTCAGTTTTAATTATCAGCTACGGTCCTGCCAGGAGTCCTTCTTAATCCTAGAACCCCTTCGGTTGTTTTGTTTTAGCAGCAATGTTTAAGATTAATTAAACATTAAGGAAGTGAAACAGTATTTTGCGTGTTAGAATTATTCTATAATAATTGCAAGTTCCAAAATTCAGAGCCTGTAAAGATTTTTTTGTGTTCAGAATTGCATAGCTCTCCCAAAAACCCTACTGCTAAGGCAATGATGTATTACTTTCACTTTCATTATATGTTTTTAATCAGAGCGTGACTTCACACTAGACAAAGCGATGCTTTATGCATGGTCTCCCTTGTTTTTTGCTAAAATCTTTTGACATGATTAATTTTACTTTAATGCTTTTGTCTTGTAATGGTAAGGATGATGGGTATAAACCAGGGCAAAAAAAAAAAAAAAAAATACATGCTTTTCTGTCATAATGCCTCTAAGCATTTAAAAAATATATTAAATGAAAGAAAAAAATATCACAAGAGACTGCTGCAACTGGAATTAAATTTCTTGCTACGTGAACAGAGGATACAAGAAATAAATAAAAATGATGCAGTCATTGTTTTAGTTTTATTTTTTTGTGTATTTGCCATAGCAATGTGTCCCTCTGTCTGATTAGAAAGCAATGAGTAGGAGAAAAATTGTGTCTTAGAGATATGTAGGTGTACAGCAAATCCTCCTTTCAACGCAAAATTCCTTTTGCTCTAAAGCACAAAAGGGTAAATAGAAGGGTAAAATATTGTAAACATTACTGAACTCTTCCATGGCACTTTCTATTCATATGAAACTGTGGAAGAAAGGTAGAACGCTTTGCTTCATGTCATAGTCAGCATCAGAGAGCCTGGGTCACTCCACTCCCCAGCCTACATCATTTCTGCTGGAATAGGTTGTATTTGTTTCTTCTCTGCTTTCTTTGGCACCTTTGTGGTCCTCAGTTGTAGCATCCTTTCCTATACAGAATGATACTTTGTCCTTCCTGGGCATATTAGTAACAAAGCTCCTGTTCCTGTTTACCAGAAATGGCTTTGGAGTCAGCCAGAGCTTCTGAGTCCTCCATGTGCTGGAGTGCTTTAGCCAGTTTTCTCTTTTCCAACTTGGTTACTTACAGATTAAGCAGTATGATTTACATGCTCACAACAGAGATTCTTGGGAGGTTTTTGAAGGCTTAAGTGTCAGCTAGATGCCTAGCACATGTTATGCTTTTGGAAATGTTTTATCTTTATAAGCAAATAAATTCATCCACTCTAGAGCCTTTTAGAAGAATGGCCTTTTGGAAGAATGACCAGTGTGTTAGAAGTCAAGGTTTCCTCCTTCAATTTATCCCAAATCAATTGGTAACTGAATAAAAGAAGTGATGTTTGCAAAAAGTGAGCTGAGTCAGATGGACAGGCTCTCTTGACATGCTCCAGTTATAATTTCTTTCTCCTTTTTTATCATTTGTGAGAATAGTGCACACTTATGTTAATAAAAATGTGTCTTGATGAACATTTATTGGCAGCCCTGATAAAATTTCTCTCTCTTACTCCATTTATCCAGCAGTCAAGGATGCTGCAGCTTCTGCTTCACTGCTGTGTCGAGGGTGGTTTCAGCACTGCCTTGAAAAGCTTGAGCAAGCATTAGCATATTGCTAAGGCAGAAATCTTTATATTACCCACTAGACAGATTTAATAAATGTGGGAGATGTGTGTAGAAGTTGCACAAGTACATATGCACATGCTGTTACGTATTCTCCTTCTGAAATAAATACACTGGTTACACTAAAAGCTAATTTTAAACATAAATTCTATATTTATTTTCCATCCTTATATTTAGATCCTTTTAAAAGGTTCAAAATCAGGAAAATATGGTCACAAAAGAATAGATTGTCTTTCACAGAAAAGTTGACCAATTGGTACGACTATCCAACTTTAAACCTGGATTTAGGAGATTAATTCTAGGTGGTCAGGCACACAGCTGGTAAGCCATATGTTTTATACATACAGGGAAGTGAGAATTTGGAAGTGAGAAACAGAAATATAGTGACAAGTATTTTTTCACTTGCAATGGTTAACCACAACTCCCATTCTGAGGATGATGCATGGGAATTCAACCATGCAAGTGCCATTAATGGTGCATGCCTCCATATCTAAGAGCAAGACAGAGCTCTAAGAATGAGTGAAAATGAAGCATGTTCTGACAATGAGTGCTGTATTTGTGCCTTAAATATAATTTTCTTCTGCACTACCATTTAAGATAACTTTTAAGAAATGTCAGCACTCTTTCTGTGCATTTTTCTTTTTGATTATAAATTTGTTAGCTTCTGCTTTAACACAGATGTTACCCGACTGTATCTTTTGTGATAACTTTGGTACTCTGTGCCTCATTTGTGTGGTGTCTTGTAGATTCTAGGTAGCTTTCTTTTGTTGTATTCCTGGTCCCGTTTTATCTTGACACTCTGTGTCTTTGAAATGGCAAGTCTTATCACTGCATTCAGTCTGTGCTGAAGCCCTCAAGTCTTTCAGGTTCTCCTGGCTGTTTTCTGCCCTTCATTATGGACTTGTGAACACCCTCCACTCTGAAAACCAGCCTGTTCATTTTCTTCTACATATACAAAAATGCCTGAATCTATTTTCCTTTGTCCTCAGAAACTCCACTGGCAAATGGTTACTTTCAGGTAGAGACCAGAAGTGTTACCTGAATGTCTTGTTCCCTGCCTGTGCTCAAACAGGTTTGTGATTGAAAACCTGAGTGGGTCAAGAGAATGGGACACAACCCCATTCCACGACGTCTTTAGGCAGGGCATTGAGACAGTGTGGAGCTTAGCTGTGGGTGGCTCTAAGTAAGAAGGTGGCAGGTGTAAGACAGGTGAGTTACCAGATGATCTGTGCCATTTCCACAGCAGCTGCTGATGCTGATTACATCAGCAGATGCTGGTATAAGGCATCTCTTGTGGAGATGTCTTAGAGAGAAAGCTGCTCGTGCTCAGAGATGCCAGTCCTTGCCATATCCTTGCAGAACCTTTGACTCAAAACCTTCCTCCTGGATCACAGAACTTGCCATTTTTCTACCTCATCTTTCAACTTTAGTTATGTATCTTTACAGATAGCTAGAGAATGACTGTTCCACTTTGGTGCAACTTCTACAGCTTTGTGGCAAAATGAAAACAAATGCTTTTACATGGTTTTGTGAAACTGAAATTGTATCATAATGTTCCTTCTCATCTCAGCATCTCTTGTAGGTTGCGGAAGAGGCAAGCAGTTGAGGTTTGAGTCACTGCTTTGCTTAAGTCAGAGTACATTTATTTGACTTACATATCCCCCATGTATGTCCCAATGGGTATGTCACAGCCCCACCAAAGAAAGATTTGTCCGTCTATGCAAAGCTAACTGCAAACCAGAAACTGCATACCTACAAATAACAAGTTGCTACAGCTTCACCAGTAAGCCCAGGTGAGCAGCAGAGCATAGATACTTGGGCTTAATGCAGCCCTGGAAGATGTGCAACATTTTGAAAGGTCTCAGCCTGTGGGAATTGTGTCTGATATGAACACACATACCCTGGTCCAGGAGGAACTGGGAGCTGCATTATCCTGTCTTCTGTGCAAAGCAGGTGTCCCACCTGGCTAGATGCGGATTTCAGTATAGTCACATAATTTCCAGTGGAAGGAAATAACGCCAGAATGTACTTACCAGATCTGCTTGTGCAGGTACCTTAATGCTATATGGCCACCATCTCTGAAAAATGAGCCATCTGAAGTAAATTCCACACAAAATTTTGTGGTATTGTGTGAATTTAGTGCTTGGTGCAAACATGGCTTTCTGTTTCTTAGATGATTTAGGTAAAATTTGCATGTTTATTCTTATCTAGTTGCTCTGTATTTATGATTTATGTAGCATTAATGGGAGCTAGGCACATGCGGAGGTGGAAATGAACTTTAATGTGTTTCTACTTTAAAATGCTTTGTGAAGTTGCTTACTTTACAAAGCGTTCCCTTTTTTCAGTGTGACATTTTGTTTATGCGTAGATGAGTTGCAAACAGAATGGTAACGCACCACTATATGGGCAAAGCATAATAATAAAAAATTCCCATATAAATCCTCAGACTTTTTTGAGAAATTGATGCATGGTTTATAATTTTTCTCCTCTCCAGTGTTCTTAAAACAAAAGGCAGTTCCCTTACAAGAAGTCTTTTGTGCACAGTTATTTGCAATACAGATTTCAGAAGCCTGCTTTAGCTTTCTCAGTTTTGCAAGTGCTGTTAATAGCAAGAGGTACACATTTTGCATCCCCAACTTTATTTGCGGCTGTATGACCTTATTGTGTTGCAGTCGCTCATTGTTTGTAGGAAGTAATTTCTCTTTTCAATTTTCCTCTATTTTCTCACAGCTTCATTAAGTTGCTCTCTCCCTTACCTTCGCTATGCCTTCTCCCTCCCCTACCTGGCTGCCCTACTCCAGCATCTTCCTCTGTTTAAGACAGAAATAACAATTATTACGAATTTGAGAGGGTTTTTTCTAAGCTTTCTGTCTCACACAAGGTGTTGTATGAGCTACAGCTTTCATTTGACTGAAATCTGCAAGAACAGACTAATAGGACTTTACAGGGATGGTTTTTGGCATGTTGTTTTTTCTTATTTATATGTTGTGATCCTACTTCCAAATGGGCATTGTGCTACCATAGGGTACTGCAACTGCAGAATGACTGTTCACACCGAGAAAAAAAGTGTTAACAAATTGAATAATAATGAATTAACCTGCAGAAAAAGCATTTTGCCCTAGTACACAGGAAGCCTGCATAACTAGAGCATATAATTTTAAATGAAGCAGGCACTAGGAATGCCTCAATGGGTGTGACACCGACAGTAGCTCATAATTCATGGATATGAATTATGGCTGAATATCAGGAAAAATCTTCCTGACATTGAGATCTATTAGGTTGTGGAATAATCTCCCATGGGAAAAAGTGGAGATCCCACTGCTTAAGATCATAGTGAGCACTAGAAAAGGGACAAATCCTCTCCTGGTCTCAATCTTTTAGGGCATATTAATTAGTTGCTTTGACATATGCCTTCCTGCCAGGCTAGGCAAGTAAAGTCTTCTGGTATTTGCTGGGCAGGAGCAACAAAGGCAGTTGTAGTATGAGCTACCCTACCTTGCCCCATGACCAGGCTCCCTCTGCTTGTGAATATGTCACACCAAGGGGTAAAAAATCCAGGGACTTTGAGCCTCTTCAGAGTTCCGCTGGGTTTTGATGAGCTGCAAATTAGGACCCAAGCCACTTTGCTGGCAGGGGGCTCCCACCCACCTTCTGCACATGGTGCAGGATGCCCCTGTTCTCCATGTTGGTCTCCTCCAGTGCTGCCCTAAGACCCCTACTACTCTTGTGAGTTACCTTAATGTGCATGAAGGGATGAGAGGTGCTGTCACTATCTCCCATCATAGTCTCTTTATAACAGGGCACCAAGGCAGGGTGTTGAATGCAGTAAGTCATGTTACAAGTGTCTGAGGGTACAAGAAGTAGCTGTTGGTGGACTCAGGCAAGTGGCAAAAGCCTAACATGGGCTGGTGGTGTCCATACCAGCTGCAGGGAGCAGTGTGTGAAATAAACCAGGCTGTATTTTTGGCATGGAGCAGGAAGCTGGTTTCCAGCTGTGGTGCCCTGGGCTAACCTGCATTGTGTGAACTGTGCTCAAGGGCTGAGGCATGGAAACAAGCCTGGTGTTTGGCATGAGGAACTCCCGCTGGGGATCTTTGGGAGCTGGTGAGAGGGACTGTGAAAGGAATCAGGATGTTTTCTTCAGTGTGAATGTCTCTTTTTCTCTGATCTGTGTAAGCACCATCCGTGGAGACATTCCAGGCCAGGCTGGATGTGGTTCTGGGCAGCCTGAGCTGGTTGAAGATGTCCCTGCTCATTGCATGAAGGTTAGACTGGATGGCTTTTGAAGGTTCCTTCCTACTCATATTACCCTATGATTCTAAGCCTATTCAGACACTCACTGTGCTCAGCAAACACCCAGAGCTTCTAGTGGCTGATGCTAGCCTGTTTTCAGTAATAAATTATCTGTGACTGAATCATTTCAAAATTTCCCATTTTGTTACAAGTAGATAATGTATTTAATGCATATGATTTAGCTTTAATTTAAGGCAGGAGTGGAAGTCTTCAAATCTGAGATGGCTACAGCTAGAACTATTAAATCAAACTTGTTTCTTTGTGAGTAAAAACTAGATAAACCCAAATGAAGTGACAAGTTTTACAGTGATGACATTAACCAGCACCTCAATATATATTGGTAGGCCAGTGTTTTGAGTTCTGTTTTTTTTTCTTTAAAAAGGGGGAAGGGGAAAAAAAAGGGGTTTGACTCCAAAATCTAAAAGTAGAAGATGGTCAATGCTTCTCCTCGGGTTAAGCAGGAAAGGAAAAACTGTGACCGAGATGTGCTTGCAGCACTTTCATGGTGGGGAGGGTTGGCAAATTATGTTATTAGAAATCACTAAAATAGATGTAAATAGAATTGCCATGATAAGTGATGTAAGAGCCATGTTGCTTCTATTCCCCTCCTTTCCTCCCCAGTTTTACACATGGAAGAAGAGAGTGTATGGCTCTGATTTGTACTCACCAGTAGCTTCTTGCTTGCAGATCAAGAATTACAGCTGCTGCGTGTATACTGCCTTAACAGTAATATGCAGCATATGTAAAATATACTTTTCTGATTTAAATGACATGAAATTAATGTCAAAGAGGTTCAGGATTGGAAAGAAAGAGACAGATTTCTTTTTCCTTTGATGAATCATTAAAGACTAACAGAAAAGGAGTCAATTTAAAGGTTGGGGAGCCATCATCTGCCCTCATGCATGTGAAAGGCATTGTGCAAGCATAACTAAGGCAGAATTTGACTCCCAAATTAACTCTTTCACTGGATGCAAAACTGAAAGAAAATCCTTATGACCAGCTTGTAAGTGTATATAATGAAAAATTGCAATAGCAGAAAAATGTATTCATATCATATTTGCTGGTGTTCAGCAGTGTGTTTAAATGCATGCTTAAGTACTTTACGAAGTACTGCCTATAAACAACTTCATATGACAGTGCATTAACACGACAGAGTTTGTCTGTATACAGTTTCAAGAGAACTAAAATTATTTTAAGCACCATGGCAGCCAGTAGCACAGAGCCCGATGACCTGTGGTGTCCAAAATCCCATCCTTCTGGCTAGTCCCTGTGCAGGCCTTGTCTCCCAGCTACATTACCACTAATGTCTGCACAAGCTCATTTAAACTTTGTTTTATTCAGCAGAATCACAACTGCTGGAATCAGCTGGGCATTTACTAGCTCCCATTAACTTCAGCTTGAGGAAAGAAAGATCTGTCCAGGGCAGAGGTCTCCCATGTAAGGGTTTATACAGTGCTCAAGGATCCAACTGAAGTCTTGTTAATGTGCAGGATGTTTCAGGGACTTTCTGGGGCACATTTTACCCAGCAAGGTTGGAGCCACTGTCCCCCTGTCAGCTCTTGGGCTGTCTGCAGTGCAGCTCCAAGAAATTATCTTTTCAGCACTCAGAAGTTTTTTCTTAACTGCAAAGATTTACAGCAGTAATAAAGCCCTGATGTAGAATCCCTTTTCCTGAAGCTGTGATTTGGCTTCACTCCAGGTGCTTGGCCTCTTCTCAGAGAGACAGGGCTGCCATGGCAAGGGCTTTCCCCCAGGTAAAATGATGCTGGTGGTTGCCCGAAGCAGTTGCAATCACTTGAGGGCTTTGATTTGAAACTTTCAGTACTGGAAAATAATTCATTGTCCTCAGAGAAAATAATTGCTTCCTTAGAGAAATGTCCTCTGTCTTTACATGGCGCAAAACAGTAGTGTTCAACAGGAACAAAGATGCATCTTTAAATAACAGAATAAATTGTTTGAATAGTGCTAAACTTGCTATTTCAGAGAAAAAGAAATGGTTTTATACAGAAAACTTCTATTGATCTACAACCTTCTATTGATTTTCACCAAAAAAACCCCCAACATTCTTCCAGGGCTGGTCGTTTAAACATACAATACTACAGTTATTTGCCTCTGCTTCTGAAGTTGCTAATTACCTTTTTGCAGTATGCAAGAAGTATTCTTGAGAGCATTTCCCTGGTGCTCAGGCTTTGCAGGATGCTGTGGGGGTTGTGAAGCAGCAGGGTGCTGGAGCTGCCCATGGGTGTATGACAGGGATGGAAAGCCTTTTACTCCTTACAGAAGCAAGGCTGTAGAGGTAGCACCAAAGAATTGGAAGACTAATGATTGTGAACCAATTGTGGGTGTTAGGAGGGTGCAGGCAGGGTTGAGGAGTGGCTCGTTTCACAGGTTGCATAGTTGGACAAGGAGGGCAAATGCCATAGCTGGGATTTGTCCTGGGTGGGCTCTGGAGTCTGGTGCAAAAATGTCATGCAGGTGTTACAAGAAAAAAACACAAGCAAAAGAGATATTAGAGGGATATTAGAGGTAAGAAAAGTGAACTGTGTGAACCAAATTCGTACCACTCCATGAAATCTATGGATGAAATCTATTACAATTTAATGTCTGTTCTATTTATCAGTACTTAATTTGGACCAAATTCATACCACTCCATGAAATCTGTAGATGAAATGCATTTCAAATTTAATGTCTGTTCTACTTAGCAGTAGTTCATTTGTGGTTGTTCACTAGAGCAATCCAAAGGCAGACACTAAAAATCTGGAAGTATTTGATTTACCCCTTTGTTGATCATTTTTATACACCTTTTTAATATGGTGTTTCCTGCCACCAGTGGATACAGCACCTGCTGAATTTGGGCCCCAACTGGGACCTTGCAAACAAAAGAGAACCTGAGAGTACGGCAGCTGGGGCTAAGTCAGCACATGAAGTTAGTTCAGGTATCGCTATGCCATACTGTAACAATTTCAGTACTCACAGTTCTACCTTGAGACTGTCCCCTCAAAGAGCAGCAATAATACTGGCCATTGTCGTGGGCCTAAATAAAGCCTGAGTACCTAATTCTGATTATTTCAGGGAAGTTGCTGCAGAATTACATTAGCAGTGTTGCCAACAATTTTATCTCTGATCTTGCACATTTAGTATGTTAAGACAAAGCTTTGTGATTCAACTGATTATTTTTTAAATGGGAGGTTTTGATCTTGTGGTTGAAATTTAAAAGTAAATTGAAAGTAAATTGAAGAAAGTAAATTGAAGGGGCATGGGGTCTATGGTAGTCTCTTGGATTTAGTGGTCTGGTTTGTAAGTTTTGAAAATATTTTGGGTTATCAGCACTTGTACTGTGGAGTAGGGAGCAGATAACTAATCCCACAGGTTTTGTAATGTGATTTGAAGACCAGATTTGTGCAAACGTGCTTCGTACTCATGTTTATAAAAATTGCGTTTATTCACCTTGTACTGCAATAGGAATTAATATATTTGTGACCTTCCAGTGACGTGGATCTCAGCAAGTGTCCCAAATAGGTTTTCACGATTGTTCAGAGGTTCTGCATGTTGCAGAACAAAAAAAAGTACTTCTTTATCTCAGAAAAAATAAATCAGAGGATTTATCATTTGAAAGCAACATACAGCTGATCATATGGCACTGTCTTTGCAGACTCAATGAGAATGCAGAATTCTGTCTTTGCAGACCCAATGCAGAATCTTAAGTTCAGCTTCAAGAACTCCACAGAATTTTTAGCAAAATTATTTCTCAGATAAGAAAGCCACACTGCTTCTTGGGTTATGGATAGTGCAAAATTTCAGTGGTTTTGTTCTGTGGCAATGAGATACACTGGCATAAGGCATAGACTGATTTCACCAGCTCATTTTGCAGGTAGTTGTTACTATTTTTGCTTGGCATCTGTGAATTTTTCTGTGTCTAAATCTTTTGTGATTCTGTTATGGTCAAAGTGTTGCAAGAGATGAAGCTCATCTGCTTTTCTCCAAGATAGCACCCACCAGTTGAGCCACAATGCCTGCTGCTGCTCATGTTCCTAGGTGGTTACAAATGTAAGTTGAAATGTGCTCTTTGAAATGATCTAATCAATGCTTTAAGGTAGTTTAAGCTAGTGGCTTTTTCTAATTGTAAGAGACTAGAAACAATTACTGCAGCCCAGCTGACAAGCAGGGACTTTCAGAAGCACAGTGCTAAACCAAAGCAATTGCTTGATCATGGTTGTGCTCTGTAGGATGAATCAAAACTCTTTGTATCAAAGGTGACCTAATATGTGTAAAAACATATTTGTTTTAGTAAGATGTGGATCAGCAGTGTAAATATGAATATTTTTGATAAATTGCACCACATTGGGGATTGTATTCTGTCTTTACTAATTTATAGGAAGACTACAAACTCCTCAGACAGGATCGGGCTGCATTAATGTCAAGTACTGATGCACTGCACATTTTGTGAGTGGATTAAAATAAGAACTCCTCAAGTGCACTTTTTTTATTTTATTTCCTGTGCTTTTCTGTTTCTGCCACATGTTTTTCATCTGTTTCTCTTTGTGAAAATCCAAATTCATGAGGAATGAAGGCTGAGTTGAGTTTTCACCTGCAGGGTGTGTGGCCCGACATAAAGTTGGACAGCACAAATCCGTCTACTCATGCTCATATTCCAGTTCACAGCTAAAATGTAATCTTGAGTAATCAAGTGCTGCATTGCCCCTTGGGTGTACCCCATGTGTGACTCTTTCAAGATGTCTTTTGGGACACTAGCACGGATATAGGCCTGTGCAACCCCATCTGTGATAGGCTGCAAGATGCAAGTTACCCTGTTGTTGGGTAGAGGAGAACTAAGGGTGTGTTACCCCTGTCAGTACTGCTGCCCCATGGTAGGAGCATCCCCAGCAGCTGACCTCAGGTAGCCTTCCTCTGCTGAGTGGGAGAAGGACTTTCTCCACCCATGCCAGACAAGGAGAAGAAGACTGACTTCAAAATGATCCTGTCTTTTTTCTCTCTTTCTCTTGGCCATGGAGAGGAAGGAGAGAAGTCTGCAGGAGCTTACAAGGCTGGGCTGGGTCATGAGAAGTTTCTGTATTTTCAGGATATCTGTATTTTCATGGATGGCTGGAAGAAGCTGCATGTTGGGAAGGAGTGCTTGGTTACCTTTTATATATGGGTTTAATAATAACTAGTGTTAGTGGGCTGGATGGTGCCTTGAGAGGTGCAGTTCTTGCAAGCACTTGGGAAAGAGTGAAAGAAGGTGCAATTTGGCAGCAGTGCATATGCAGGTAAATACCAGGCCCTATGCACATTCCTGATGAAATAGGCACACTTCAGCTTCTGAGAGCTTTCCCCCAAAAATTATTCTTTAGGGAGATGAGAAGACAGCTGTAATCTGGCCACCTTTATGCAGTTCAGTTTGGGTTTAACCTTGAGTAAAGCACTGTCTTTCCATTGGAAAGAAGTGACTGTTTTATAAAGGATTCTTTTCTCTACCTTGATACTCTAGGTTGATTTTTTTGTATCATGGTTTCCTCACATCCTTGCCTTTCCCCTTCCTTACCCCTGTAATGAGGAAGCACGCTCTGTGTCACATACGGGCATATTGGTTTACCCAGTTTCCAGATCTTCATTAAGAGAGAGAGAGGGAGAGAAATTTGGCAGTGTATTTCTGGGAAGGGAACTGTGCCTGCTGCATTTCACTGGGACTGGAGTGTGGAGCAGAAAAGCAAATGTGTGTGGACAGCCAGAGGAATCACTGACTGATCCTCACTCAGTCTGGGTTTGGGGAGCTGCGACAAAACGAGACCGAGCAGGTATGACTGATAACCGTGCCAAAGCCTGAGCACCTGCCATGCCCATTGCAGGCAGCAGGAGCCAGCAGGGCACAGCATCTTTCAGGATTGATGCGCTGAGCCTTCGCTGGCGTTTGTGTACTCCATTTGATTTCTTCCCTTTCACAGCGAACACAAGGAACAAGCAGAAGTTCACTGCTTGGGAGGAGCTGGCAATGTCTTTTTTCTGTGCCGGGTTTCACTTCTTTGTTTTTTTGGTTGGCTGCAAAGCCTGAAGCCTAAAGATGATGGAAGTGCCGCTCCCGGGGAGGGGGGAGGCGAGCACACCGCACCCCATCTAGTGGCTTAGCCTCAAACTGCTGCCGGGAGGGAAATGCGGCAGGAGGAGGAGAGCTTGGTACCCTCTGGCCATGGACTTGGTAGACTTCGGACTCCGCAGCACCTTCGTGGGTGATTCAGGGATGCTGAAGCTGCCGCAGGATAAGGGAGGTGTTAGCTGCCTGTCAGACCTAGGGCAGATCACACAGAGGGGGCTCACAGCAAGCTGGAAAAGAGCCTTAGACAGACGGCGATACCAAGCCCTCCAGTGTTAGAAAAGATGAGAATTGAGCTGCTTCTGTAACCTTAATTCGGCCTCTGTTTTCAAAGACATTAAAATAATGATATCACACACTACTCTTTGACACGTGTCAGTGCGCAAAAGGGACCGTGCTGAATTCTGTCTCACTGTATTTCTTCTCTGGTTTTCAGCAAGTAGATCCTATCTGTCACACGCTACTGAAATCTTTTTAGAAGACAGAATTTTTTCACAAGGTTTTCTCCACAGACTTCACAACAGCAGGGGCCAGCTGCTTCATTGGTGTTTGTTGTGGTGTTTTTGTTCCATGCTCTTTGTGTGGAGCATAGTCAGTCATTGTTCTCATTTTGCAGATGAGGAACAGAGGTACAATAAGGTTGAAGTTAAAGGTATCCTTTATTTGGGGTGCTCATGTCAGGACCCCTTGGACCATGTTTTCCAGGCTGCCTCTCCAATTTATCTCAGTTTCAGCAGTGAGCATAGGGTGCTCCTGTCAGGCTCTCTGAAAATGAAGCACATGTCATTACTGTCCTCAGAACAGGGGAAACACGTATCTGTGGAAAAAATAACTTAAAGGACTTGTCTAGCACTGCAGTAAAATTATGTGGCAAAGGCAGGGCCAGTGTCCCGTCCTCCATCTCGGGGTACATCTGCCTTAACTCTTGCATCCTTCAGCCTCTCCCTCCACACTTTCCAGAAGTGAAGCAACCTTTTGCAGTCAGAGGTCTTGTTCAGTCTTACCTGCTTCATTCATAGGGTGGCTTCATCACCTGCTCAGAGCCTGTGGCCGTGTGCTAGTGAAGCTGTTGCTGCTGTTTCAAGTTCCTTTCCACCCAAACCCCATCCCATGGTCTTGTCTTCATCTTCATGTCAGTGTTGGAACTGATTTGACTCCTGGATGAGCCTGCTCAAGCATGAAACCATTTTCCATGATATGATTGCTTTGAAAGGGCTCACTATGGGGTACCAAGAAGAGACTATACTAGTGTGAAGAGGGGCCTAGGTTGCCTGACTGTGAGAGGGACAGGGCCATAGCAACACTGTGTTAGACCCATTTAAATGGTTTGGTTTCATGTACTGAGGCTGTAGTTTCACAGCCACAGTAAGCTGATGCAAGCTGGCGCTGCTGATACATCAGTCCTTCCCCTCTCATGGCCTTGCTCTCCTGCTCACTCCAATTTGTGAGGCCATGCAGGAAAGCTTAGTGGGAAACGTCTGGATTAAATTCAGTGTACCTTAAAAAAATACTACTTTCTTACTTGTTTATTTCTTGGCTGCATGCACGCATCTGCCATCACAAGGAGTGATGGGACCTGGGACAAGAAAAGGCAGAAATGTTTCTTACAGTGGCAGCAGGTCTCTGGTGTTCATTGGAGTAAACCTTCAGCAAGATATGCAGCTGAAAGGTATCATGGTTAGCTCTTTAAGGACCATACCAGCATAAATAGGGAGGTGCCAGAGGAGACATGCACTGTAGCCTCTTATAATGGCAGTCCCTAACTTGCAAATGTCCCACATCTCCTCATCATTTTCATAGACTTGAAGGTGAAACAGCCTTTTCATGGTATGCTGAGAAACAGTTCATCATGAAGCCTGGCTTTGTAGATCTGCTGTACATCTCTGCCTTTTTAATTGAGGCAGTTGTTAGCGACAGTGGAGGCTATGTGTCCTGGGAACTAGGGAATGTGAACAGCACAGATTTCCACTCAGATGTATTGACAGCGGAGGAGCCTTGAGAGTGCATGACTTGGGGCTCTGGATCAATACGTGCTGCTGTGTTCACTGATTTTGCCATCTTTTCCTCCAGTCCCAGTCCTTTCTGCCACATTCCCTCTGACCTGACCTGACCAGTCCCCATCCATTTCAGTTTCATTTCCTTCTTGAATTCAGTATCCACCAGAACCTGGTCCAAACGGTGATTATGAGCACAGTGAGTCCCAGTTCATTCATGCCGACTCTGTGTGCCAGTCCTTGCTTCACTTAACTAAGTGAAAATTACACTTTCATGAACAATGCTGTTTACAAAATTAAATTCTTCAACAAAAAATGCAAACTAGTTGAGGACACTTAATTATGTGTATTTTAAGTATTTGGGATTGATCACAGCAACTTTACTATACATGTCAAATCCTGCAGTCCCAGCATGGCCAGTGACTTAAATTAACCTCACCTTTCACCCTACTTGTCAGCACTCCACGACCATGCACTAGTGTGTGATTTGTGAGTTATTTGTGATTGTATGTGAACATGGTTCAGCATGTGAATTTTGATGCTGCTTGATTTAAATAGCAGCTGCTTGTGCTATGATTCTCAGGTTGCTATTCAGTTCTTGGTATTCAGAAACATGTGTTTGCTTCTGTTTCCTGACTGGGTGCTTTCTAGATCCACAAAAAGTTTTTGAGGAGACAGATGAAAATTTCTGGCATGGAGTGAATTTCTCATATGGAGTGAATTTCTCATATGGAGTGAATTTTTCTGATCATTATGATTAGGCATTACGACACATTTTACTTATCAGTTCATCTGAAAATATTAACCAGTGCTTTTATTTTAGAAAGCAGAAGAAAATTAACATAAATTTAGTCCAAATCTATGAATGGATTATTTTTTTTTCAGATATACATTCTCATTTCATTTTCTGTGTGTAGATTTACCAAGTAAGTGATACGTGACAATTTTATAAGCGTGTGGTGTTGCTGCCTGCATCAGATTTCCTTACTTGAATCTGAAAATGTGGGTCTGCCATTTCTCTTCCTTAGGAGCCCGTCTGTGGGAAGTGGTCTAGCAGAGCAGCATTTCAGCCTGGAAACATTTCTCCTTTGTTGGAGAAGCCAGTTTTGGTGTTACCCCATTTATGAGGATTGATTCCTGTGTTTCCTTCTGTATTTGTACACCTGGTGATTAGTGCGTTTTAGCGTGTGCTGTTATTGTCCATCCTGAGCAAGAACAATGTTAATTAAATATAGTTTAATTCTGCCCATCATGAAAAACTGTCAACAGTAAGTCACATATTTCCTGGTACTCGGAATGCCTGATTTGGTGGTAATGAGAATGTTAAGCTTTGTTTGGGCATCTCTAAAGTGCCTTTTTTTCCCAGGGTTCTGGTACGGACATGCAGAATCAGTAAGGTCTAGGCTGCAGTACTCACTCAGACAGCAATATTCCCACCTGTGGGTATGTGTCAGGACATGATGGGGGTGGTGGCTCCACAAGGACAGGTCTCAGCATGGGTCCAAAGTCCATCAGGGAGATGAGACTGAAGATAGGACTGGAGTTGTGCTTCAGCTTACCCCTACATGGGGTCCATCCAGGCCCCATCCAGGTTACCTATACCTGAGCTGAAATGCAGGTCCTGCCCCCATGGGCAAGTGATGTTGAGGGTTGGCTGGTCAGGGCCATTGGGTTCTGTTGGTGCCCTCAGCATGCCGACTGTATGTTGTATAAATAGCCTGTTCATTAAAGATTAATCCAGAGCCTTCAGGTTGTCCCTGACAGGGGCTCCTGAGCTTTCCTGAGTTTTTTAGTCAGCCTAGGTAGGACTTTTCCTACTTCTGCATGCTGTGCTTGGGCATGCTGAAAGGTGGGTGTGTTGGTGTTTTAAACTTCTCTTCAGATATCCATACAAGTTATATCTCTTCTGGGAAAGAAATAATTTTTTTAAGCTTTTTTCCTCTTCATCTTTATGTCTAGTGCTTTAGGTATGTGATGGACTCTCTTGTGAACAAAACCTTTTGTTTGTGAATATTGAAGTATTTAAAAGGAAAGGTCTAAAAATATATAGCAGCGAAGGTTTCAATTTATCTATTACGAGTTAAGAGCATTGAAACTGCTGGTTTAGTATGCTGAAATAAGGGCACATCTCTCCTCAATGTAGTTTTCCAAATGGAAAATCACATTTTTCTGCTTCTGGAATGACTTCAAGACTTAGTGGGAAGAAAAAACCTTTTGGTTGCTGTAGATTAATTAATATGTTGGTTTAGTGTGGAGAGCAGGGTAGGAAGTACTGAGACTGCGAAAACAGTAAATGCATCTCAAGGTCAAGTAGAAATGGAACCACAGATAAATGCAAGAGATCACAAGCAGCTGGGCATTAATACACCATTCTCAGTCAGGGTCTTCCATCCTGTGGCCCTGTTAGAAAAGGGAATACATATCCTTGAGCTGATATCTTGGAGGGTCTGAAGGCCTCCAGTGGGACATAATAGTATTTCTTTCTGGAGCTTTCTGGCAACTCTGCTGTGATTTTGTCCCATCAGGGACTATTCATCATTTGGTCCATGTGGAGATATTGTGAGAAATGTCACACATGAATGTTTCATCATGAGACTGTGACAATGTGATGAGATGTCGCATTGGGATGTTGGGCTCTACCTTTAAGTCCAGGGCTGAGTAGGTACATGGCATATTCTACTGGGGAGCAGCCATCGTGGAGGTTAACATTGCATAAATCACAGTGTTGGATAAGTGTCACCTGACATAACACTGCAGGATTTTGGTGCAGGAAAGCCAGTTTTTAAGGTGGGAATGCACTATTTTCCTACTTTATTCAGGCACCATTGATCTGAGTAGATAGCTTTATTTTATTATTGAAATGAAATCCAAGTGGGTGTTTGAAAATATAGAGGTAGTATTTGTTCTTGCAAACAGTTGCTGAAAACCCAGTAGAATATTCCACTATGGGGTGAATTTCACTCATGGAAGCAGACAGGTCTGTACTCAGAACTTGCACCCAAGTAGCTTTAAAACCATTTATTTCAGGGGGGAGCTGAGCATGCCAGCTATTCCTGATGTTATGTTTGCCCCATCTGGCTTTTCAGCATAAATTCAGGTGTCTTACTTTAGATGCTCAGATATGAAAAATGTAGCAAATTAAAATGATTAAACTGAGAACCGCGCTGAAAAAGCCTGGCTGGTGTTATTCTAGAGAATGTATCAAAATAATAACTCCTGACATTTGAATGAAAAAAGTTATTAATAAGAAATATATTCATAATGTGAAATAATTCATATGAAATATCTTAATTTTGTGAAATACCATACCCTGAGTTGTGAGTTTTTACAAGGACTTTCGTCTGCTCAGATAACTCTTAGAGCTTATGTTTTCTTGACTAGAGGGAAGGTTTGGGGTGGTAATACCTTTACTTACCTGCAGCATCAGTTGAAGTAGGGACTGTGTCCTAGATGAAGTCAGCTGCCCTGCGCTTATCCTGCATGTGGTGGCTTGAATAGAGTGGCCACAAAACTGGCACAGGGATGAAGAGGTTGAGAATTTCCTAGCTGAGCTGATAGAGTTCTCTGTAGAGCAGCTAGACCAGGGCTATGTCAGTTATTTGATCTTAAAGGTGACTTCAAGACACAGTGCTTCATGTTAAGATTTTCTGCTTATGGTCACTGCTGTTGGCTTGTCCTAGGCTTCCCACTGAGTTGAGCTCAGACTCAGAGTTGTCATTAGTGTGTTACTAGAAAAAAGACTTTATATGTATTTGCTTGAATTTGAGGTGACAGGGTGCAGTTTGGCCTTAGGAATATTATCAGAAGTATTTGCCATCTACTGTTGCTTATTTTCTTTTGACTTTGTTCCATTGTCTTTTGAGCAGAAAATACCAGTTGCCTTTTGAGCAGAAAAACCTGTCACCTTTAATCTCAATGGTAAGGCTCCCACCATGTTCACTGAGGCAAGAATTTCATACTTATTGTGGTCAGTCTTTCCCCACAGTTATTAAATAACAAACAATTGAAGTGAACAATTCACAGAGGAATCCTAGTGTTTATTTATATAACCTCCTTGGTGAGAAGTAACAAGTAACATTCAGTAATAAATGCATAGTTTTCCTGCAAATGATGTATGAAGCAAAGAAAGGTGAACAGTATCTGATACTCTGTTCTCAAGAAATAATTGGATCAGCTGTGGTCTGGCCAGCATTTTGCAGAAGGGGTTGGGAATGAAATTAATATTGTATCTCTGCCATGAGCAAATTGCAGTCTCCTGAAGTGAGTTTGTAAGTGTCTTCTGTACTGGAAAGAGACATCTTCTCACATTACTGTGTCCTCTGGAGAGCTGTGGAAATAACCAGTTTTCAAATAGCAGTAGTTGAATATTCTGTAGCCAGCAGATAAGGCTGTTAATATTGTGGAAGGTCATTATTGATTCCATATGCCCTCTGACATAATGACATCCTGGTTCTGTAAACGCACTTGTCTCTTGTATCATCTGCACAGGTCATTAGAGATGATAAGCATGACTTCTTGGTGTGTACTGAGTCTTGAAGGGGCTATGCTCAAGCTGCACAGTAGCTGAGGAAGAGATTTCTTGGCTTTCCTTAAAGTGCCTCCTGTATCCCAAGCAGTTGTACAGTTCAGGGCAGTGAAAGATCTATGGGGCTTTTATTGCTTTTATGTTTTTTTCTAATTTTGAAGAATCAAGAGTAGGCTCTGAAAGCAGAGCAGGGAACGGCTGCGGACTGTATCACAGCTTTCAGGTCTCCTGGGACCAGAGCTCATCCCTCCTCTTGTCTTGAGAAATGCCATTCCTGTTCCCCCTTCTTCCCTGCTCTAGTTAGTGTTGAAGTGATGATAGACAAGGGAAGATGTAAGGAGGAACTGATGACACCTTGATTGATGCATGGAGAACAACCAGATGTTGTTTCCTAAATGTGCAATTTTTGGCAGAAACTAAGCAAAACCGCGTAAGACAAACAGCACATGCTATTGCTTTTTAGGTGTCACCCCATACAAAAGTTTGGAGGTGCCTTTGGAGCCTCATTGCATCTGGGTGACCTCATAGACATTATGGTTAGGAGTGTTGATTTCGTAAGCGTTTGGCTATAAGCTGTAGACTCTGTTTTTGAAAGGAGGTCCTAGAACACTATCTGGTGCCTTTCCTTAGCTAAGGTTTGGGATACATGAGAAGCTTTTGCTTGAGACAGCTGTCCTGGTGTGCAGAGTGCTGCTGTGTCTTCCACCTGCATCTCCAGCTGAAGAACGTCCAAAAGTGTCACCTTCGGCAGAGTGACACTGATGTTTGTGAAGTATTTCTTAGCATACACCACTGCAGTCTTGGGCTCCACTGTCTTCCAGATCATTCTCAAGTATAAATCACCCATTTCCCTATGACCTAGAAGCTCTGAATGTTACAAATCTGTACATGACAAATTACCTCCCACCTTGCCAAGGATCTGCTGCCAATCACACGTGAATTGCAAGGGAAGGGGACTGGTGGGGCTGTTGTCTTCTGTATAACTGCTTCACTCGCTTGTGCTCTTGGTCCAGGAAAGCACAAGTTTGTTAACCATGGGTCTCCCAAGTTTTGAGAAGTGTGTGAGGGGCAAGGTTTAGGAAAGATGGTTTCTGCTCACCCCAACTGATCTGTCCATATCACATAATTCTCTGGCACCCAACACCTTGGTAGCTAAGCATGTTTCTCAGATGACCATGGCTTGTTTTCATTTTCTGTCTTTTTAAGTCTTTTCTTCTTCGTTTTAAATCAGTCTTTAATAAAGTTGAGAATTCTTGCCCAGGGTTTTATAAACATGTGTTATTAAATTTTAAATCTGTTTTGAAAGTGCCTCTATCCTACTCCCTCCTAGTAAAGTGACCTTTTTAAATGGAGGGAAGTGGGTTTAGATGACAGTCATGATAAATGCGGTCATGTTCACTCAATAAAATAAGGCCCAGTGCATTTGAGGATAAATCAGTGAAATGTACAGCCCCACCTGTCTGTCTCCATCATTCATTTCCACTGTCACTTTCACAGTGGCTGATGGATCACAGTTGCTGTAAAATTAGACAGCCTTTAATCTCATTTCATCCTGATTAGCTTCTCCTTACCCTTTCCCTCTAACTCACTGACTGACACGCTAAAAACTCACACCGGGCTGTGCTTGAGCGTGGCGTACAAACTTCTCTTCAAATACCCTTTTCATGGAGCAGGCAGGTGTTCCGCTGAGTTGAAATGGAGAAATGAGAAGATGGGATTTTTCACATTATTAAAGCAAAACAGCAAAGGCTCCTATAAAACCAATGACAGCCTGGCCACAGTGTGTGATGGGTCAAATTCTTCCTCTTACACCCTGGCAAGCCCAGTGAGTTTGAGAAGATTGTTCCTACTAGAGAATAAATTTAACGTGCTTTTTGCCATGTAATTTTGACTGTATCTACAAAAAGCTAGGTCCTTTATGGGTGTGCATTCATAAGAAACATTTTAAAGCACAAGTTTTCTGGTGTTTTCAAGGAGTGTTTATAGTGGTAAAAAAACGCTGTTCATTGCCATAGTTTTGATTTCTGTGCATAACTCAGGATTCTGAGGGACCTGAAAATGGTGAAGGAGAAAGACTGCAATGTTGGTGATGTCACAATTTCAGTGTCGAAATTCCTTCTCTCTTAGATGTCCACACTGTTGCTCCATCCTCCCTGTTTTGCCCAGCTCCCTCCAGCTCCATGGGAAGATTCATGAGACCAGGAACAGTTTTCCCCAAGAGCTCTGTGAGAAACAAAAGTCATAGTAAAGGTCTGCAGTGTTTTACTGCAGTCACCTTTCCTTCTGAAGCCCAAGTACTACCTTCCTTTCCAAGGCAAGCTTCCCTTTAGCTTTCCTGTGAGTTGTGGATGGTAGTTTGAGTCATTTGGGCTCAATCCTGTATCAGAGGGAGTGTTGCCATCAAGTTAAGTAGGAACCAGGATTAAGCCCTTAGTTTTCAAGGTTTAATTATCATCATAAGTGTGGGAGTCTTATTGCGTAGTTTGTATGCATGAGAACTGCAGAAAAACTAAAATATAATTTCTTCGTCTATTGGCCCTGTTTTTTGTCAATATGGAGGATAAATAAAAATGTTTGCAAAAATGAAAAAATGAGATTTGCAAAAATGAAAACACGTGAAAAATATGCATGTGTGCTGCCTGCAGCCACTTCTTTTGATGAAGCCTACATCTCTCCATACTGACCTGCCGAAGAGCCTGGTTGAGGGTATAACCACAGTCTTGGACCTAACTGGAAACCGTGATAGAGCATTGGATTAGATGTACCCCTGCAGACTGATCATGAGGAGTCTCTTCTTGAAAAGAGGGGTTCCGAAAAGCATCTAAGGAAGACAGCAAATTTCCCATGGGAGACTGAAATTCAGTGTGTAGTACAAGCATCACCCAAATCAAGGAAAGTGCTGGGGTTTTGAGAGAGATTTTAAAATAGGAAAATATCTGCAGTTAAAGAATGAGATAAATATGCTATGGGGACTAAGAAGATAGCAAAAGTATGTTTTCATTCTTCCATCCCACTGTAGGAATCTCTAGGTAGTATTAAATCTTATGTATAGGATTACTTCCCAATTATATGAAGTGTACTAGTAGCAAATAACTTTAATTAATGAACTTCCACTGTACCTGACTGCCCAATTGAAGAACTGTTTCACTCACATAACTTGTAAGAGCACCATGAAAACAATATTAGACCTTTACCAGAAACTAAAACCGTACCTTACTTATTCATTGTTGCCTTGAAAAAACTTCAGTAAGAAGCTTAAATGAGCCCACTTGATCTTTAGGAAAATGTGTCCTAAATAACAAAGCTGTGCGTATTTCTTCTTATTATTATTTGCATATGCTATACTGCACAACTGCATTCTGAGAAAAATAAAAGATAATAAAACAAATGAAATGAGAGATATATCACCCAAAATAATCCAAGTGTGAGATAGGCTGCCTCTTTTTTCCTTTTTTTTTTTGGCATTGGCAAAAGAGCGCAAAGTAAGAGCTGGCCCTGAGTCATATTGATTTCCCACTGCACTGGTTTCCTAAGTGCTCTGTTGATCCGTGTCAAGCAATAAGTTCCCTGCCTGTACACGCAGATCACCTCCCCATTTGTCCTCACCTAGATTTAAGGTGCCCATATGATGAGCTGAACAAGGACATCATTTTTCCTACGTGTGTCACTGGGCCAAAACTACTCCATGTGGTATGATAACTAATGCTGTGTAAGTTTACATTTACCATATAACATCACAATAGAGCTGTATAGCGCACCACAATAACATGTATATTATGCCCTTATTTTTGCCTTTATTTTATGTCCATTTGCAGTGGAAAATATAAATTTTAAAAACCGGATTATTGTGACTGTAGTTGGTCCATAATAATTATGACACCTCCCCAAAAAACAGATATTGTAAACCTAATGCCACAGTTTTGATCTTTGTTAACAAAGGGCTTCCTGATTAGATGAATAGAAAATGTGTGATTGTGCTGCTAATGACATTGTACAGGAAATTAAGCGTATACATTTGGAAAAGGCATTAAATCAGCAGGACCTTAATTTAAAAACTTAAAACTGTATGGAAATGCAGCTTGTTCATTGCTGTGTAATAGAAAGCTGCTGAACATACTGACTCTTCTTCTGGAAACATTACCAGCAGAACAAAGCTGGGCTGGGGTTTTTTAATGTTTCCTAGCCTACTAGGATTGCTAGCATCTGCTTATTTTCAGGGAAATTTCAGGCAACTTCACCCCTTTTACATGTTGTTTTTAGAACAGCATATATCCACTTGGGTGGGGGAAGGAGGGCACCGAGGGACCAAAATTCCAGCTTTTTTCCGTAATTATTTGCAAGATTGAATAACGTAAGATTACTAGTAAGTGGCTTTGTCTGCTGCTAAGTCAGTGGACATACATGCTTGGGGTGATGCATTCCTCTATTATTTCATACAGATGTAATCTCAGTGTTGGATTTTGTGCCTTTGGAAATATTTGATGAAATCAGTGCCCTGAGCTGACAAAGAATTCTCGCTTTCCTTGCAGTTATGCCATATAACAGTGCCCATCACTGTGTTGTGGAAGTGGAAAACTTCTTATTTGTGCTGGGAGGAGAAGACCAATGGAACCCTAATGGTATGTATGGAATATTGAAAGGCAGAGGCAGCATCTGCCTTCCTGTGTCTGTGAGGTCAGCAAACGTAGTCACTAGCAAGGGATTTTGAGGACCTTCAGCCTAATTGTTGGCTACTTCCAGATACTGATGTAAAAAATATCTGGTACTTTAGCATTAATATCTCCGTCATTCATCAGCTCCCACATCCCTTGAGAAATGCCACAGGCAGCAGAACAGACTCTTTCAAGTGCATGCACCAGGCAGCAGCTGTTAAGAATTGTAACTTTCATTTCCAGTCTCCTTCCAGTCATAATATAATAATGCAGTTGCAGTAGGTGAATGCTCCTTTCCTATTGTCAAACAAGATATTCGCAGTTCTAGTTGTTAATGTGTTAATTATCTAGACTCTGAGATTCTTAAACTTGTCCTTTTTTTAGTCTTGTGCAAGAGCTTCTCATATAGATTATCTGCTGCTACCTTCTTTGATTTGATTACTTCATAAATTTACTGCAAAGAGAAATTAAACAATTTAACAGGCTTCTGAGCAAAGCAAAAGGAGAATACCATGCCTTGCAAAATTCACAAAATTGTCAAGACGTTGTTAAAAAGCTTGCACACGAAGAAAGAGTTGTAGTTGTAGCAGTCTGTGTAACAGAGATAATTATGACTGAGAAACCATAAAACAGCTTGCAGGTACACATTTTTACTTTAAAACACCAGAGGATCCAGCTGAAATTACATATACTGCATATATTTTATTGTGAATGCCCCATTTCAGCATCTGCACTAAACCAAATTATAGAAAATTGTTACATCTGTTCACTTCCTAAAACCTGAGACAAACAATCTAGTCCACCCTATAAGCACTTTTCCAGTATAGTTAAAATTATCCCTAAATGTCTCAGGAGAAAAGCGTTTTAGTTCTATCGTTGAATCTCCTTTATATTAAATAGGAGATAGCATGGTATCATTAATGACAATTATTATTAGGACCATCAGCTACATCCAACAACTAAGGGCCCCTGTTGTGCTTGGTGGTAGGCATATAGATAATAACAGGTTGTTCCAGGCAGTTTATAATTAAACGGCCATGTCACACGAAGGATAAAAGAAATATAATTGCCCACAATTTAGAGTTGTGGAAACTGAGTCACAAGGTGATGGACAGATGTTAGGTGGAGTACATATCTTGCATCTGAGATAGGAGTCAAGCACAGCTGTTTGTGACATGGTCACCCAGATCAACTCCTGAGCTGAAGATGTTGCAGAGACAGCTTCCGTGTTCTGTGAATACCAGTATGTGATTTTTCTGTAGAAAAGATAGGAATAATAGAGATAGGAACATCGCTGATACTGATCTCTTTATGAATTTACTCTGAGAAGTGGATCTTACTTGTCACAAAAAGTCAACCTGCAGTCATAAATCCTGTTCTGTTGTTGGGCTAATTCTTTCTTGAAACTGGTTTGCTCTAGTCATGCAGCTGCAGGGAACTGCTCACACATACCTGCTTGAATTTATGTAAAGGCCCTTGTCTGTTATTATGTAAAGGCCCCTTGTCTGTTAGCACAGAAGGGGCTTCAGATGGACCTAGCTGGAACTGCCTTGCCAGAGCATTCGAAGGGTTTCAATTTGAATGAGAATATGCCAGGTGTTTTTCCAGTGGAAAGAAATATCCTTGAGATGGGGGAAGCAGCGCTGTACATTTCCTTAGCCATCAGACTGGCAGACTCTTGAGAAGCTGGATGGGCCCTGAGAAATGTCCATGCTCCCTCTGTGCTGCTCCTGTGACTTTTTGACAACCTAGAGAGCATGGGGGATATTTTTTCTCGCTTTTTCACATCCTCTTGTGGCTATGCCTTTCCAGTCACAAGGGATTGCCGCATGAGTAAACGCTGATGAGAGCAGCTTGCAGAACACAGGCATGGATTTAAGACCAACTTTCATAACCTTCAGAGCCCATCACCTTCTGGCATGGCTGCAAAGACCTTCCTGTAGAAAGCAGAGAGCAGCATCTACCTACCTCCTTTTGTCCCATCATCCCGCTTTGCTGCTGATGATTGCTGATCACTTGTCACAGTTTCTGTGTTCTGACAGGTGCTTCCTAACATCTATAACCTCCTGACTGATGAGCAAGGAAAAATAATAGATACAGTTCTTTTTCAAACTGAATTCCAAAGCTAAACTGGAGTTGGACAATTACACTAGGCAGCTTAAGTAGGTCATTGAGCCCTTATCCTGCCATCACATGCATCGTATGGCCCGATTTTTGTAAATATTCTAAGATACATTCAAAAAGCAGATGAATTTTTAGATCCCACTACTCCTATTGGAAAACTGTTACAGAATTCAGTTTTCCTAAATGACTGGGAGCCTTATTCTAATTTCCAGTAAAGCATATTCTTCGACTGTCTAAATCACCTTGTTCTCCTGTCAAAGTTGGCCTTTAGCTTAAGAGTGTTTCCCCTGCTGGAGATTTGTTCCTCTGATATATTACAGATGGCATTCCTATGCCCTTTCAGCTTTTGTTTTCCTAGGTGCTACAAGCCAAGTTCTTTGCCTTCTGCCATAAGGTAAACTTTCTGATCCTCCTGTCGCCACAGTAGCTCTTCTTTGTGCCTGTCCTAGTTTGATTTCATCTCCTTTCCCATGAAGTGACGAGATCCATATCCTGTGTTGCTTCCCACTCTAGGCTCACTGAACCTTTCTCTTTCTACCCTGCATTGTACACTCTTCTGCATACAAGGTATTTGTAGTGAATATGTGTATGACACATGTTAAGAGGCCAAGGTCCCCAAAACATAGGTTTGTATCACAGCAATTAAAAAGCTGCTATACAGCCAGTGACCACTGAAGTTCCCAGTAACTCTGAAAGATGTAGCGAATATGGCAGCAATAAAACCTCTGCTAGAAGTCCAAACTTTTGATCAGTACTTACATTGCTCTGAAATCCTGCTTTTTGAAATACAAATAGGCTAATAAATGTTTTAAATAGTAAGACCTAGAGCCAGCTATATGCCTGCTGTTACTGCTTTACTATTTATTCAGTCTATAGCTCTTGGTGCCTCTGTAAATTGTCTGTTTAAACTAAAGGAATTCAGATAGGGACCAAGCCCAAAGCCTCGCTTCGGTAAGCACAGTGGCAAAATGACCAGTTACCCTTAGTGGATAGGGAACTCCCTCTGTGTCTTGAGATGTGTTTGAGTGGTGCTCAGCATAAAGGGCTTTGGTCCTCATTAGGCACCTCGCTGGATTTGAAGGGAAATGCTGCATTATTTATCAGTCTTCTGCTTTACCCTTCTCATGTAGAACATGCTTGTAACATAGCGAGGGAATGAGTTTGCTTCCAGACAGAGTGGTCAACATGGTTTCTTCTTCTGTTTTCTTGTAGAACATGATCTTAAATTATTATGAATACAAATTCTAGCTGTATCATTATTCTCCTCTACAATCTTGATGGTCTATTTACACATGCTGAAGTAAGTGTGGAATGAAACAAGCAGAGCGAGCCATTCTTACAGAGGCTTGTCCAATGCAAAAATATTCACCTTGTAGAATACCCAGTGACCATTTATAAAACTGTGACATATGCAGTCGGGTTATTCTGCTGGTCTGTGAAGCCTCTAATTCAATTTTTTAGTCACACATACATAAACAAAGGTTTCTGTTTCTGAGATCCTCATCTGTTGAAGTCTCAGGTGTTACAGGAAATTGCCATACACTCTCTTGCTTCAGTTTTCTTGCTTTGATGTCAATCTACATGTAAAATAAGGTGAAATCTTAATATCGTGAAGACACAAATACAGTTCTTAGGCTTGACAGCAGGGATAAGCTAGTTAGCTGGCGTGTGTTGCTCATGTTTCACATTTTAGCTAACACACTTGGAGTAAAACTCTTAAGAATGTATTCCTCCTTGGATGCACATGTGTAATTCCTTCTAACTTACGCTGAAAGTACATGGTAGAATAAACCATCTAGTGCAAACACTGCATACCCCATGCTGATGGCTTATGCAGCTCCTGGTTGTTTGCACAATGCTTTTTTACAATTTTCCACATAAAGATGGTGTGAGGAGAAGGAAAAGCACATGCTCTCCCTTTGATTTTTTTATCTGACACAAAACACTCTAGTCATAGAAATACCATGGTGATGCCTTCTTTTGGGCAGTGATTTTGTTTAGTGCTGTGATTTATTGTGGCTGTGAAAGTACCACAGCATCTATAAGTAAATTTAAATACACATTTTCAAGATCTTATTACAGAGCGCAAGAAAAATCTCTATCTGCTTTTACTGCTAGCAGTTGCTAATTCAAACCTTGCAGAGCCCCATTTGTTGAATTATTACTATACACATAGTGTAATCATACATTGGTGTAAAAGGGGGAGCCCTTCATAAAAGCTTTCAACTTGTGAAGTGTATGTAATATATATTACAATCATGATGTTAAATACATGAAACAAACAGCTGAGTGTCAAAATAATCTATCTTTACAGGGAAACACAGTACAAACTTTGTTAGCCGATACGATCCCAGGTTTAACAGCTGGATACAACTTCCACCCATGCAAGAGAGGTAAAAACCTGCTATGTGTTTTGCAATATATGTTTTATCATCCTAAGAGCAGCTGAAATTTGTCTTAGTTCTGGGTGTGAGGAGGCCTACAGAAGCATTGAGAATACTGAGATAAAACTGCAGCATGCAGTTGCATCCCATTTGTCCCCTAATTTTTTTAAACTTTCCAAGTTCAAAACTCCAGATGCCAAACCCTGCAGTGCTAACTCATGCAAAATAACCATGGACTGTGTGCAATTACTGGTTGCCTGAGTATGGTCTGAAGGATTTTTCTGAAGTCTCCATAGTGTCCTGTCATGTTCCCTGACTGAAGTGTCATGCTGAGTTTGCAGTAAACAAGCAGTAATTATAGTCAGATATCTTATAGGGAACTGAAACCTTTATATGTTGACTCCATCCTGTTTCATCACGCCAGCCATGAAAAGCTCTCCTGAACACGTCTTCCCCTTGTCAGAAGACTCTTGATCCTAGGTGGTCTTTGAGTGAAGTTGCTGTCAGCTAATGCATATAAATCAGTCTGCAGAGATGCATGTGGACTTGAGCAGTGGCATGTAAAGATGATGTAAACTTAACTCTGGATCCCAAACCCTACCCTGGCAGGAAAAAAGCCCTCTGAACCTGAACTGAACAATGCGTGTTTTGTAAGAAGAACCTCAAAGGCAGAAGATCCAAAGTTACAATGCTGCATGAAAAGCATTCAGTGTCTATCCTTCAGTTCAACACTCATATTCTCAGGGATCCAGTGTACAAGAGATCTCACTGTGTCTTCCTAAGACACGTTCCTTGTTCCATGTCCTGTCAGTATTATAGTTGTTTTTCTATTGGCTATCCAGTGTCAAGGTGTTCGGCAGTCATAAATATATTGAACTTAGCGCAACCTTGTGATTCAAGGTTTGTATTATGAGACACATGGAAATGTGGATGTCTTTTCAGTTTCCAGCAGCATAATATCAGTCCATAGAGTTTTTGAAGGACCTTTGTCTAGGATTCAGTTTGATTGACCTAAGTCCACATGCAGAACCACGGGCCATGCTTGTCACCAAAAAATACTGCATTGTACCAGTGCATGAAAAAGGGCAAATGGAACAGATCTGAATAAGTTCCCTGCTGGAGCCGAGTGAACTGATAAAATTGGCCATATAAATAGAGATAAAAAATTGCATTGCAGTTCATTATAGTCTCTGGATTTATTAATAACATCATCCTTTAAAAATTACTTACTGAAATTCCTTTTCCTTTTTTAGTTGTTAATAGAGCTAGTGCTTTAGCTAAAGAGGTGATTCAGATTTAGCAGCACCCAGCCTTCTCCCTAATTCCTGCCAGCACTGTGGGATAACCCTGCGACTGGGTTATTTACCTTAAAACAGAGGGATGCCTTCCCCTCTGGTTCAGGTCTCCAGAATGAGTCACAGCTGAGTCAGGTGCTGGCGCAGGGAAGACAGGAGGGATGTGTGAGATTGTGCATCACTGTGCAAGTCATCCTCAGTGAACCTGGAGGCTAACTAGTGTTTGTAGAGCCTGAAGCAATTTGGTGGAGCCTAATCTTGTGTCCTAATTAGGCCTTCTGTGTATCTGTAAGCAAAACTCCTGAGGAGCACATGCAACTGGCTGAGTGATTGGGTTTATTTGGCTGACAAAGCTCAGAAGGCAGAAGTAGATAGTTGAGGGTTGGAGAAAGCAGACAAATCGGAGTTTTACCACATCCGCTGTGGCCAGTTTCACTAGAAAATGAGTTTATAATCACAGGTATGAATATGACTTGCCCTGTGCTCTGGTGAAAGCTGCTGCCTTCAGCCAAGAGTCAGAAACTCTGCTAGGCATTGTGACTGCTTAGCAGCTGCCCAGTAATAAACTGTGATGTATTAGCATCTCAGCTCCTTACAGTGTTATTTAAATGTAATGGTCCACTCACACATAGTTTCCTCTGCAAGGGGCTTTGCTATGGCAACATTAATTGTCACCTCTTTTGTTCAGGATACAGAGCTCTTGGCTTGCCCCTTATTTTTCTTTAAAGTTTCCTAAGCATAGGGGTATTGTTGGAAAACAGGGATTTTCAAATCTTTCTAAACACTTTCTAAAATGTTTTTAATGCTTTATTTGCTCATCTCTAATAACTGCCTTAGAGTTGTTGCAGCTTTTAGAGGTAGGGTCTGGCCCAGTTTTTGGAAGATCATACAAATGAGAGCTTTTATGCAGTTTCCCAGCTCCTTTAGACAGATGAAATTCACATTAAAGTCAACAGGCTATTCTCCGCCCCTCCCAGGAGTACAGGGTCATGCCCTGTCTCTGCTGGCATAATGCAGGCACCATTGACAAGACAGGCTGTTTAATGGGATTTTCTGAGTCATTATGGTCCATCAACTCAAAACCTACTTAGGAATTTTAGTCTGAGAATAATTGTCCGGACAGACTAATACTCCTTTGAAATGACTGCCAGGTAAATGTGGATCTCATTCACAGGCAATATATTCTCAAGCTGAAACTCTGTATGAAATATTTGATGAGTAAACTTTTATCTCATATGCTAAAATCCATATCTGATTGATTTTACTGTATGAGCTATAAGGAAAAGTCTAATCCTGTTATGGATTCAGAGCCATCAGTGTATTTCTTTAAAGCCAGATTTGGTTTCTTTTCATCTGAAGAGTATGATAAAAATACATGCTTTTGAAAAGTATGTGCTATTTTCAGGTGTGTGTTGTTTAGAGAAGCAGCAAGTGACTCATAAGCTTTCAAAATTCGCATATGCCTGACACTGCAGGAACCATAGGATGCTTTTTGGAGAGCAGTTTAGTTAGACCAACATGCCCACTGGTCTTTGTAGCAGATGGGTCTGAACTTGTGGCATGAGCCTCGGCTGGACAGCTTAGTCAATACTGTAGCATCTTGCCAGCTCAGCCCAGAGGTGGAAAAGGTGTATGGAAAGTAATAGTTTAAAACATCTTTTATCTTACATTCCAAGATAAAAGCATTTTGTTTAAAGACCAGCAAAAAGCACAGTGTCATGCCAGGACCTGAAAAAGCACAAGTGGAAGTGAGCAGGTCAGCTTCTTCACTGAGGCCAAGTGAACTGAAAAAAAAAGCCTCAGAAAGGGAAAACAATTTCACGTTTCACGTTAGGCTTTGACTTTAATAATTGTAATGTTAACCCTTATTAATATTACTTTTATTCTTAAAAGCAAAGTCATTTCTAGAAGTGACTCTGAAACCAGTCCAGATATCGCAGGGATCAGTAATAGCACTGGTTGGTTTTAAACCCCAGACTGGCAGTTACATTTCTTCTTTCAGAGCATAAATTTGTCATCTCAGGAAATAAGAAATAAATTCTTCCCTTTCATATGTGTATGCTTAGGCAAAGTATTGAGTGAAGGGGTGTGAAAGAAAAGCATTTCAGAGATTGGTGAATATTGAGTACTTGCAAATCCTGAAGAAAACCACAAAATAATTGGTTTATAGTCCATATTCAGATCCTGAGGTGCATTCCAGTTATCTGATTAGAATGGATAGTGTCTTCCCAGTTTAGAGGGGAAAGTTGTCGTGCAAAGATTGCTATATTAATCTGAATCATATTTTACAGCAGTTTAAAAAGTCATCATCTACCAGCATGCCCCTTACACACTGTATCATTGAAAAGTGAAAAAACAGAAGCGTAAAATATTTGTGACAGGAGCTGTAGAGGGAATACTCACATCCAGGCAGAAGAATGAAACACTGACGCTTTCATTTTTGCTCCTTATAGTGACACTGTGTGGATGAAATCAGGAGTACACATTCAGAATAATGTCAGTGAGATCCTAGTTGAGAGAATAATGCCTGCAGTTGGACCTACCTCTGCTTATTAAACCTGAACTAAAAGAACACTGAGAGCAGTTTGTTAGTGGGTTCATAAGAGGAGGTGCACAAGGACAGACAAGTGGATGCATGAGCACCCAAAGGATTGATAATGGGCACCATGTGGGTTTGTGGCTTCAGGACATGGGAGGGTTGGAGAACATGCGCCTGCCCATGCAGGCTCTCTGATGTCTCATAGGTTGTGACATCTGCATCTTTTCCTATTTTTTGGGCCTCTATGGGCTGTCTTGCCTCTGGCCTGTCACATACTCTCAGGAAGCACATAGTCACTTCATTGCCCCTAACACCTATACCCTCTGTCAAATTAGAGTGAAATCAGCTAGCAGCTTTTTGTGGAGGAGACAACACTCAGGCAGACGTGGCTACACTTACAGTGTAATCAAATAAGCTTTGTTTCCATAGAAAATCAGGATAAAAACATAGATGCACAATTTGCTGCCTGACCATGCAGAGCAATATATGCCATCAGCTTCTATCTGCCCATTGACAGATAAATTAAATGGTCTTATTTAATTCATCAGTTGAGCTGCAGGCACTTAGCAGTATTCCTGTCCTCTTATTTCAATCTTTTTTTCAAGTACCTTTATCCCTATGGTGGTGTTCCTACTCCACTCAACAAGGGGTGCTGTTCCACACTGTCCAAGCTGCTCACATGCAGGCAAGATGAAAGCAAAGAGACGGGAGGTTCTCAGTGACCCCAGCTGGTGAGGAACCCTTTCTGGTGTGAACCAATCCAAAAGCTAAGGCCAGAAGCAGGCAGCATTGCATCAGATCTGAATGCCCATCAAGCCCTGCTGTTCCCATGGCTATGTCTTCATGTCTGCCTGACTTCTCCTCCAACTTACGAACCACCAGCCAGTCTCAGCCACGATTAGCAAAGAGGGAAATTTCTCCAGAGTATTAAAGCATACCACAGACTTTGTGACAATAGGCAGCTGGGTAAAGGAGAACTATTTCTGCCTTCACTGAAACCCTCTGGAACATGTGCCTGAGTAGATGGCAGGTTAGAGACACAGCACACCAGGCTTCGATAGCTCATCTGGCCGTAGAACGGCTGTAGCAAAGCCTCGGGCAGAGTTAGGACATACTAGAGCTGTTTACTGCAGGTGGCTAAAACTTTTCTCGGAGTTAGGTGGATGGAGTCAGACCAATTTCAGGTTAAAGGGTGGAAATGTAATGTTGCGCCTAGCATAAGGAAAGTTGTTCTATTTACAGTACTGCAGAAAGAAGAAAAAAATGATAATTGAAGAAAAATTTTGATGATGTGGTTCTCTTGGTAAATTGGGAACAATGACCCTTGAAGGACTATAAAGAAAGTGAATGTCAAGATAATTTATTATTGTTACATTATCTACCTCATTTTTCACTTTGTCTTACTGAGTTGTTACATCCCTTACAAGGTAATGCCCTAAACATTAATGAGCAACTTTTTATCTTTCATGGGTGTGAAAAAGCAGCAAGCAGCTTAGAAAAGGGCTGTTTTCTGCCAGGTCTGTGCATGGTTAATTGTTTAGACACCAAAAATTAAGTATTTATTTGATGTGGAGCATGCTATTTGATTAACAAAGCAGCCACAGTCCCTAGGATAGCTGTAAGCATGGACATTTCTACTACCTTAGTTCAGGCAGTCAGCTGAAGAGGAAAAATACAGTGTTTGATGTGGCTAATTGGTTTGTTGTTGGCTTGTTTCGTTTTGTTCTGCCCTGTCCTCCAGGAGAGCCAGTTTCTATGCCTGTCGCCTTGACAAGAACTTGTACGTAATCGGTGGGAGAAATGAAACTGGCTACTTGTCCAGTGTGGAGTGCTACAACCTGGAGACAAATGAGTGGCGTTATGTGTCTTCCTTACCTCAGCCTCTGGCAGCCCACGCAGGAGCTGTGCACAATGGCAAAATATATATTTCAGGCCAGTGTCTTTCATAATTCCTCCTATACACCCAAAAAAATACAACCCAAAACCACCACCACCACCACCAAAAAAGCCCCAAAACCTCAAAACGTAGAGCTAAATTCCTGCTGCAGCACGATTTTACTGATTAACAGATGTATATTCACTTTGCAGGAGGTGTTCACAATGGAGAATATGTCCCCTGGCTGTACTGCTATGACCCTGTGATGGACGTCTGGGCCCGAAAACAGGACATGAACACAAAGCGAGCAATCCACACTTTGGCTGTAATGAATGACCGACTGTATGCAATTGGAGGAAATCATTTGAAAGGTCACATTTTTAATAGAGAAAAAGCATTCAATGTCCCTCGTCTCCTGATAAAGAATATTTCTGTTAGACAGTCATTGTTAGGTACATTATAAAACAGGCAACACAATTTAACAGGACACTTGAGCTAGCAATTTGAAAGAAATATTTTATGCAAATTATTTTAAAATTATAACAGTACATTAAATATATGAGTAATGAATGCTTTAGATAATAAAAATGGGAGCTTCCATTACTCAAAGGCATGGACAATTTGTCATTACCAAGAATTCAATGAAACAAACAGATTATTCTTTGACCCTAAAGTACCAGCAATATTTTCCTCTGTAAATCATTTCCCAAAATGTGTGGTTAGAGAGAGCTTTATTCAGAGCACCACACAAAAACAAGTTCCTGATTTAATGAGGAGAGAGAGAGAAAAAAAACCTCTAGCCATTAAATATTAGGACTAGGCTTTTAGATCCTTTTTAGTATTAAATGTAGCTTGTGAATTATAATTCTTTTCAGAGGCCTCTTTTTCTCATCTTTTGCAAAGGGCTTATAATAAAATAACTACTGTTTAGGCATCTGGAATTTCTGTCTTAAAATACCTATGTGCCGTTGCTATTACTGCTAAAAAGATTCTGCTTAATCCAGCCACTTAGACAAAAAGCACAGCTCCTGCTCCTACGTCCTGTGACAATATTTGACAGTTTATATTCAACATTTTATTTCTTTCTCCTTTCTTCAAAAAAAAAAAAAAAAAAAAAAAAAGCCTCACAACAACAAAAGAGGAAATTGTAATGTGAAAGAAAAAGTGATGTTAAGTGCCAGTAACACCAGGCCGTGTGCCTGGATGACTGGCACCTGGGTCCCCAGGAGTCTCTGCAGCTTTAAAGATCTGAGTGTCTGTGGAGCATGTAGGGGACATCTCAGGTGGAAATTTTCCCTGGTAAACAGCACTGGAGCAGAGAGCCCTGCAGCCAGGTACAGGGCTCCCTTCCACCAGATGCGATGGTGTTCCTAGACTGGACCTTACAGGCTGAAGGGGGCAAAAGCTGCCTGCACATGTGCACCTACGAATCTGTAGAGGTTGCAGAGCTCCACAGTGCTGGCTTTTTCTCCTAGGAAAATAGAAGTTAACATATCACAGCTCTCCTACAGCTGAAGCACATGCTTTGGTTTGCATAGGCTTGAATTGCTTCCGTCCTGCCTTCTTTTCTTCCACCCAGTTTCACCTACCATCCTCTGGGAAAGAAGGAACTTCTAATGAACATCGCATTTTTGTCGCTGCAACTGTTGGCCTTGGTGCCTTTGTTATGTATGAATTACTCACTGTTGTGAGAGGCATTTAACATCCAGGCTTCTGGGTGTCTGGTAGAAGGGTTTTTTGGAAAACTGGTTTCTTTTGTACAGTGAAATAAAAGGAGGAACTGCAGGGAGAGGGAGGATGAAGAGGACTGAAGTGCAGATGAAATGTCACAGGTTCTTCACCACAGGGGCAATAGCAGTGCTCCATGGCAAAGTCCTCCTTTGTGCAGCTTGATGTGTATACTAGTGTTAGCAGTGCATTTATCACACCCCAGCTAGTCATGTGCATACTGCAGTTTGTTACAGAGCTTTTGACTGATTCTGGGTGCACTGTGGTGGCTTTTCTGTGGCCCCTTGAAAACTTCACAGCAATGAAAAATTATTTCATCATAACTATGCATTCCTGACATAAATAATACTCTGTCAATCATGACATACCAATATCACCAAATGCCCTTCTCCAGAAAATCTAACTTCTCTTTTCTGTCATGCCTTGATGGAGAAGATGGCAGTGTCAGGTAAAGCATCCCAGCATATTCAGAAAACCATCATTTTACGCAGAGCTCTAATAATGAAGGTAATGTGAGATAGGGAAATGCTGAAATATTGGAGCAGGAACCAGGACTCCTGCGTTCTGTGTCTATGCTCAGCTCACTTAATTGATGCAGCCTGAGACACCCATCTTCCCTTAGGTGACTACAAAGCAGCAGTTGCATGGAGCTACTTTCTGTCTGTCAGGGGAGGTTGGGACCATCATTTGTACATTTTGTCTTCTTAAAGACTGTCACACCACAGCTGTGTGCTTAGGATACACCTTAAATCAGCTTGAAAATTAAAACTGGTCCTGAACATTATATCTGTCATGCTAAGCGCCGTGTCTCTCTGTAACCAAGTGGCATCAGTTGTCTAAGCTCTACTTTGACTCCTTAGACATTGATTCCTGAGCAAGATTTAATCTGTTGACTTTTGAATAGATTAGATCTGCTGATTTTTGGAAAGACTACCAGGACAGTCTTTTCCTACATGTTCAAATTTGCATTAGTGCTGATAGATGAAGAGAAATGTTGCTTGAATCTGCTTGCATCATTGATAGGTTACTTCTGGGTGTTACTTTCTGATCTGTTTATGTCTTACATGTACTTGTGATTTGCAGAAGACTGTAGAACTAATGGTAAAAGCCTTCAACAGATTTATTTGAACTGAAATGATGAGACATTCATGTTATGGAAAATAGCTTAAATGCATATGGCAGTATTTTCTAGAAGAAAGTTTAATCATGATATTATAAATTTAATTATATAATGGTAACTATAATTTAATAAATTTAACAGTAAAACAAATATTAAATCAGTATGCCGTAATGCACGTACTCTTTTCTCATCCAGGTTTCTCTCATCTTGACGTAATGCTTGTGGAATGCTATGATCCAAAAGGAGACCAGTGGAATATTCTCCAGACTCCTATTCTGGAGGGTCGTAGTGGCCCTGGCTGTGCAGTCCTTGATGACAGTATTTACCTCGTAGGAGGCTACAGCTGGAGTATGGTATGTATCTGCTTTCTGCAGTGACTCTTCCATTCCTACTGAGTTCTTGCAGCCAGTCAGTATATTACACAGGTGGGACTGAGAGGAGACAAGGGATGAGTTAGCTGCAGGGACAGGTTTTGGTTTGGTTTTCAACTTCTGGAGAACATGGAGTATTTTTCACCTTCGTGCTTTTCTGTTTAGATGGGATTTTATCAGGCTGTATTCACTGATATGGAGTAATATAGAAAACAGATTACGTTTGGCAAAAGTGATTGATGGGACTATATGCTTATAGCTCTAAAGCACTTGTAGAGGAGCCTGATTTGCAAAGTCTGGGTGCTCAGCCCATATGAAAATGAAACCTCTTGAAGGGCTCCTAAATCAGAGCTCAAAACCACAAGTCAGTTTTGAATATCTTTAAAACTGATGTGTGACATGGATTTTACCAAAGCCACATTTAATATGACTTTTTGTTCTGTTACAGGGAGCCTACAAATCTTCTACCATTTGCTATAGTCCTGAGAAAGGAACTTGGACAGAACTAGAAGGAGATGTTGCTGAGCCCCTTGCAGGACCTGCTTGCTCAACTGTCATATTGCCAGCCTGCGTACCATATAACAAATGATAGTCAAGGAGCACTGACACGAACAGTGATTGCATTTGGGAAAATAATGACAGGTGACGTAAATGTTTTATTAGAACAGGATTCCTGCTAAAAAAAAAAGCTACCATAATTGACCCCTTATTCCATATTTAATGCTTTAGGAGCAAACTAAAGGAAAACAAAAACCAAGTATTGTCCCATCTCAGATAGATGCCGGTGTCTTACGAAGCAAGTAGCTAAAATACACCGAACATCACATGCTAACAGACTGCCATTTCAGACTGATTTTAACTTTTTCCTGCTGCAGAGATATTCCTCACATCAAATTTAACTTTAAAAAAAAATGAAGGCTAACTGTTCAAATACAGCCTGAAGAGACAAGATCAGTATTGTGCATTGTATCTACCTGCATGTGGTCTGTGTTGAAGTCATGAGGATGTTGTTTTCATGAATGCTTCAGAATTCAGATAGTGAAAAGCTCACACTGCATTGCAGAATTGTCTCCTCCTCTGTAATTCTAACCTACAGCTACTTCATATGCTCTGCAAGCAACACAGCATCAGAAGATTATAAAAGGTAAAGAAATATCATTCAGTTTTTGCACAGCTTTGCAACTAATACACTCTGCCTTCAAAGTCCCCATGTGTAAGTGCAGCGGAAAGCAGACTACAATGAAAGCCATGCTTTACAGAGCACTTCTTGCAATAGCAGCTTAGGGATTAGGATCAAATTCTTCTAATCACACTTGTGTACAGAGTCATTTCACTGAAATCACATGGAATGGCTGTTTTTACATTAGTATAACAGAAATTTCGTCCTACAGCTTAAATTTGGGGTTTGTAAAGTAAGTTGTTTCTATGATCACTTAGCAAAGCACTGGAACCTTTACTCACTTTTCACTGACCTGTTAGGATCATCCGTGCTAGTTGCTTCCAAAGACAAGACGACTGCATTTAACTGTAAATGTATTACTTTGGACTCTTAAATGATTATGCACAATTTTAGAGAGGCGCTGGTAAGTAGTCAAAATACTCCTGTGTGGTTGATCTTAAAATGTACTCTGAAAGATTTTTACTATTGATCCAAAGTAATATGAGGCTAGACATTCCACTGCCTTATAGCCTGTGTAATTACTTACACATTGCAAAGTGAGCTCAGAATGCTACCACGTGGGACCAGTAGCATTTAGGACTCGCTTCATGAACTCATAGTCTCTTGCACAAAACAGGCTCTGTTATGTTTTAAGCTTACGTCTTTCTGTCCTGGCTTTGTAAAAGCAATGCCAAAATCTGAGCCCGATTCTTCACCACTTTGCAGTTAGCATAATCCTGTACACCTCAGTAAAGTAGATGCATAATTCTTCCATTGTGGTTTACTGGTGCTGCACCCATTATCCTCAGGACCGTCCTCTTCACTAGTATAAACTGACATTGCTCCATTGAAGCCAGTGGATATACTTTGGTTTATGTCGGCTAAGAATCTAGCATTTAATTTGCCTGGTTATAACTGTCTGCACCAGGTAAAGGGCAGAGGAGGCTCGGATCTTGCATTTTCAAGCCTGCATATATCTTCCACTATAGGACTTAATGTTAGTACATTGAGCAAGGAGCAGGCAGCTACTGGAGGCTGGATTCTACTGCAGAGGCAGTAGATGGGAGAAAAGAATCATTATTTGCTTTGCAAAATAGAAAGAGGGAGAATGTACCCAGAAATTGTACTATATATTGATGCTTGAGAGCAATGTGAATCATGGAGGGCAAATACCATGGGACTGTTTCTCTCTGGCATCAGTCCAGTTTTATTGCAGTGGAACTCCCTTGCTTGCAGCAGAATTACACAGTTGTAAAATCAGAGTAATGCAGTAAAGACTGATACCATACAAATGCAATAACCCAATAGATGAGGCAGCTGCACGCCTGGAAAAGAATTGTTTAAACAAAGTAATTATCTGAAGATGCTGATATTTGAATGTGCCGTTGGGGAGTTTTCCTGTGAGCATCACTAAGGAACTCATAAAGGTGGAGTGTATATCCTGAACTCTCAATCCATTTCTACTATATAGTGCAATCTTAGTTGGTTTTGTATTTATTTATATTGTTCAGATCCAAGGGATCCCTTGTAAAATATATTTGGTGCAATCATGACTTCTTTTTTCTTTCTTTCCTGTTGGAAGTATATAAATATAAATATATATAAAAAAGAAACTGTTAAGATACTAAATGAAGAAACCTTGAATGACATTTAAGATCAGGATAAGGTCTGCCATTAAACACTGACTGTCACCTGTCTACTAAAATGTACCATTTTTAAAGGATATTTGCTGTCCTTTCAAGTGGTTCTTTTTTTTTACCAAGATAATTTAAAGATTTATGAGGACTATATGTAAATCTTTTTATCTTTCAGGAAGGCATGACCAAGGAAAGTGCTAACTGAATAAGTCACACAAAGAATGTAAATTTTGTACAGTACTAGACTGTGTAAATGAAGCTTGCTTGTAGGGGGGAAACTTTAAATAAAACTTTATGTACTAATTCAACTGTCTGCCATATTCCTACTTATAAAGTGTATGTATAAATAATATCTGCATTAAATTCTTTGGAACTTTTTTTATCATGTAGATGTGTAAACTTCTTTTGTTTTGTGGTCATCCATAACAGCCTCGTTGCTCTTCAGCACTTGCAAATGCAGTGACACAGTAAAGTGTAGGGAATCAGGATCTCCCTCTGTGCACCCCTGCCTGGCCTGTGCTTCTGGCAGGGAAAGCCCCACCTGAGTGCCTGCAGGCAGGGTCCAACCTCAGAAGCCTACAGATGCAATGAGACATCTTAGGAATGCCTCTGCCTCACACTGCTTTGTGCCTTCCTCTGTCCCATGGTAAGATAAGTGAAAAGGACATCACTCCGCTAAATATAGTCTTGTTTTGGGGAATTTAGTGCTAGTGGGGGTGATTTCTTCCCTCTTCAAAATCTCTCTCCTATGGAGATAGCCTTCTACCTATAGGTACTTCTGCTCTTGGAGGTGAAGTGCTAGCACGAGTGAAAAGTAGTGGAGTTGGGAGGTATTGGCAGGTAAAGGCAGGGGGTTTACCAGGAAGTAGAATTATTATCAATACCAGTTACTGTACTACATGTATTAGTTATTCATTCATGCCTGTGAACCTTTGTCAGGGACCACAGTCTTCTTATGCAAACCCAGTGGGTGCCCTGAGCAAACAAAAAGGCAGTCCTTACAGCAAGTGTGATCTGTGCTGGGATTGGGATGAGGGCACAATGAAAGTCTGGTCTAACAAGAGGGGATCAGTCTGTTCAGATCTTTTATGAAGAAGGGAAAGGCGAGCCAGCAGCAGCTACAGTAATATAGCAGAATGAAAAGGACTGTTTCATTAATGAGTTTATTGCAGAAGAGAAACGCAGGAAGAGAGATTGATGCATATTTTTTTTAAGTAATGGAGAAGGAGAAGGTAGGTGCAGTGGATTGATACCATTTAGAAAGGAAGGGTATGAAGTGAGAAAGAAGAGGTAAGAATGAAAGGAAAAACAGAAAAGGAGAGCCTGCAAGAGGAGAAAGTGTGAAGTTCTTGTGGAATAAGGGCATAGAGAAAGTAAGGGCTGGCTGGAGTAATGAGGAAGGCAAAGATGATTTTTAAGAAGCACGCATCAGAGCAAGCCTGGAAAGAAATGACAGGAGGGTTGATACAAAGCGCAGAAGAGAAACAGGAGAAAATGCAATAAGAGGACATGCAATAAACATGAAACTAAGTACTTTGTGATGGCACTGCTCATGTTTTCTTCAGCTAATCATTTACAGTGGTCTAGCTGTCAAGCAGAAGGATCAAATCAGCAGAGTGCTTTGGTGTTACAATGTTCAGGCTTTCAGTGTGTGGACTTCAGCTCAACAAAAGCCATGAAAGAGATGCCCAGTGGCACCTCTGCATTTCCTGGGCTGTGGCGAGCACCCAACTACAGCCAGCATGGGTGGTAGGGGAGGAGAACTGCTGCTAGTGGCAGGAGGCACAGGAAGAGCAGGTGTGTCACAAGTCCTGGGACCTGCTGCGCTGGAGGGAAGCATCCTTTCCACTGCTGATTCTCAGATGAGAGTTGCCTTTGGGAGTGGGACACCTGGAGTGTTCCTCCATTCTCCTGTGCTGTCCTTTCCGCCGAAGATTAATCTTGTCCTCAGCATGACAAACATGACTAGGTACTTCTGCAGAGGTGGGCCTGGAAAGAAACAGTCCAGTCAGTAAATAAGAGCTGTTTCCCTGGTCCTGAGCTGTGCTCCCATTCATTGCTGGATGAGAAGACTGGACTGCTGCTGACTTGCAACCATCTGCATACCCTTAAGGAAGGCAAAAATGGCATTTCAGAAATAACTTTTCCATTGATTATAGCACTGTCTTCAAAGGTGCTATGCACCCGCTTCCTAAAACCTGGCTTTGCTTTCCTTCATGTTTGTCTCCCTTCCTGCTTTAAGTACAACAATTTACACTGTTAGCTGTATCTGTGAGCCAATTTCTGATAAAAATCCATGCCAAACCTCATTACATACACCAGTTTGTATTGGATTATAATCACTTGCCAACATAGTACTGTAGTTATCTTGCTTTTAAGGGACAAGCAATGACAAAGGAGACAGAAATCCCAAACAGAGCTAAAGAGGCCAGGACAGTAATTGCCAGCAGTTTAAGATACACATTCTCATTTCTATTGTTAGTGTGGCAGTGGAAAAGAGTCAGTGTTTCAGCCCCAGGTCCAGATGAAGGAAGCAGCAACAGCAGCACTGGAGGTCAGAGTGGTTGGAGGGAAAGGAAAGTACACTAATGAATTCTGGAGGGCTTGTAATGCCATAAAAGATTCAGTTAATCTGCAGCATAGATGTTGATCAGTGAAACTGAACCTAACTCTCTGGACCTTGTCAGATGTATTCTGTGCATGTCAGTGTTCCACACCAATTACAGATTTTAGAAGACGCTCTCATGCAAAACTATATGCCCTAATATATAAGCCAGCTCAGATGTAACTAAAATTAAAATCTGACTGTGGCAAATCTCTGTGATCCTGATATATGAAAATCCAAATAAATGATTTGTTCCCAGAAATGAAAAATAACTTCAGCAGGAAATTTCAAAATTACTTATGCAGGATTAATCCAGTTCAATGAATGCATCTTGCGTTGATTAATAAAGCAATCCTGAATTGCAAACTAAAACGAGAGGAGACTTCTGGTGCTGATATATTTGTGTATTTCTGAAGCTAGAGAGAAACGTATGCTTGCAAGAGATGTGGTCAACCAGTGTAAACAGAGATTGAATACATACAGTGATTTTCTAATTGTCTGTTTTCACCCTGCAGCAGAAAGCTGCCTTTGTGTCATTGATCCTCTCTTGAAGAACACAGGTACTATGTTACCTGCCATAATATTGAATGAAACAGGGCATCTAACACGATGGTACAATGACTTCAATTAGCATCTATATGACATCTGCAGTCTTATCTAGCAAAGAAAAGCAAAACTTGATCTCCTTTCTGCTGATTCTCTTGCCGCACAGAGTAGAAATTTTGGTCAAGTAGCATTAGCTTTTGTGATCTGCTGCCCTTGAATTGGGCTTAGAGGTGAACAGACACAGAGAACCTATTTAGAAAGTGAAAATAAGGGAAAGAGATTAAAACAAATGTAGCATTTTTCCGAATTTTATTTTAGCATACACACAAATCAATTAAATTCATTTTAACTAAAAACCTGTTCTTCAGTTTGGAGAAATCTCTTCAATCATTGCATTGTTTTTGAAAGGAATATTTATTAATGGTTGAGGTTATTTTGCAAAATACCTTTAAAATCCTTATGGTTTTATCTTTAAGAAGTGGTTCCTCATATCACCCTAAAGCATCTTACAGAAAAACACACTAGAAGGATTGTAGTTGTAAAGCTTGCTTAAAATCTCAGTGTATCTGCTGTAGTATTCAGTTCCTGATGCTTTGCAAACTCATTTCCATTTTTGTTTGCATTTGTGTAAAGAACAATTAGGTTTTAAAAAAAGCTTTGGCTGATCAAGAATATTGTGTACGAATGGAGTGAGTGAACTTCAAACATACTTTACTGGGAATAGTGAATACTGAGACTGAGATCTGTTTCATAAACAGTAACAGAAAAACTGTTGCTTCCTCTGTATTTAAGGGTTTTGAGAAAGGTGTATAAATAAACATGTACACATTTGCACCTAGAAACTGTCAGGTTCATAGACCATAGCAAGGACTGCTGTGCTGCTGGGTTTGCTAGAACTGTAAACTCAGTAACAGCACTGAAACTTGGATGTTTTTCCTTTAAAAACCACCTCTTTAACTGCAAAGATGCCATTGGTCACAGCAGGGAGCGTAACCAGAAGGAGGATGTCTGTAACTATAGCAAGAGAGCACATTAAACTGTAGGTCAAAATCACGACTGACTGATTACCTTCAGGGTGAAAGTAAATCTTCAGGCTTGCCGGCTGATATGAAGCAGTGCTGACTGGGGCTTGCCAAGGTCGTCCCCCGCCTCCCCCATGCTACAGCGGGCCGGCAGTGCCCAGCACTCTCCCAGCAGACGTTTGCTGACTCGCCTTAACCTTCCTAGCGATGTGTGACGGGATGTAGTCATCGTCATCATTAGAAAATACTTCCTAATGTCTCACTTAAATGTCTCATTAGTTTAAAGAGATGATTCCAGGAAGAACCTAAAAGAAAACAAGTATTTTCCAAAAACTGAAGTCTGCAATTAAATCACCTTAAACTTTCGCAAGTGGGAGAGCTTGAAGCTGCTTTTCCTTCTGTTCTCAGTGGATAAGGAGAATTGTTTATTCCCATGCCTTTTGCAGCAGCTTTTTTTGTTTGCAAGCCCAGAGACTACCAGTCTTCATTTTTCTCTAGGCCAGTGACTCAGTCTCTCCTCCCTCAGTCTCTCCTCCCTGTGGATTTTACCTCTACCAGCTGTGTAAGTTTTCCCTTCTTAGCTGATCCCCAGCTGGCCCATGTCTTCAGCTGCACATTGACCAGTGCAGGGAAGACCAGATTTCTGTTGTAATGTGCAGTAATGCAGTCCAGGGTGGCAGTGGACTGATGATGCTTTTCAATGGGGTGTTTCCTTCCCTAGTAAGCCTCCCTGTAACTTGCTCACGTCCGAGCTGATTAGACTGGGGTTTTGGCACTGCTCAAGACAAAGCATCCTCTTCTTAACAGCCCTTCCACTGAAGAGGAGGATGAAAACCATAATCTGGCTGTGTTTTAGATACAGAGCCCAAATCTGTAAGTTTACGTACAGGACTTCACACAGATTAATTAACCTGCTGTAGGAAAATGTGGCACCTTTATCAGTGACTGGGCACTCAGGAAAAAAAAACTAAATTACTGTTGTCTTTTAAGCAATTTTGCTGCTTTTAGTGGAGTAAAATGAAAGACATTTACAAAGAACTATGTCTGGCACCCCTTGTGAGTTATTCTCCAAGCATGGTATATTCCACTGGTTTCAAGGGCTACTAAACACTGCCAGTACCTCCAGCAGTGGTCTGTTTGACTAGTACAAGAGTGTCAAGCTCTGGATTCCCTTCTCTTGCTTTTAGGTGGTGGCTTGAGGTAGAACAATTTTTATAGCTATACGTATTCATTCTTCCAAACACAAAACCACCATCTCTCAGGTTTGTCCTGTGAAAAATATCACTGGACATCGACTTCAGCTGATTCCAACGTGGTTACTTATTCTGAGCACATTTACCATGTCCATCCTATGTCAAGCCCTGACCCTGTAGTTCAAAATTCAATCAGAAAACCTTTTGCTGTAATCTTTAATGCTATTGAATGTGATTTCCAAGTCTTTGCATGCAGGGTTGCAGTCACACCGGCCATTCCTCTTACAGTGGAGTAAAAGGAATAATAAAGGCTTGTAGCCTTGGCCTGCAAAGTGGATGTATATTAGACTCCGTGTATACTCCAGCCTGAAGTGTCGGTGAGTGAAGCCTCAGACTGGCCTACAGCCTAGTCAATATAAACCTCACATTTCAATGCCAGACCACTAGGCAGGCCACGGGCTGCGTGGCTTCACTTCCTCTTCTCCATTCCCTGGAAATGTGTGATGATCCCTCTGAATGGCTCCCTGGCACACGCTATTATTCCCCAAGCTGTGCCCAGCCTCTGCCTTCCTGAGGGCCTGTCAGTCAGAGCTGGCAGCAGCATTGACATCGGCCATGTGGCAGGGACTGTCACTGTGCCCTGACTCTGGCCTGTTTCAGATGAAGCAATTAAACTGTGTTGTTTTAGAGAATTAACCATGCAAGCATCTTACGACCCAGCAGCAGAACGGAATCGGTGCCCTCATACTTCACCAGAGGACACTGGTAATTTTTTAGACCTGGAACAACACTTTATAGATGGGAAAAAAGAGTCTTCAATGTGTACTCATTGGTTCCAATTAGAGGATGAACTGTCCTCTATTTTTCAAAGTGTGTTTAATTTTGAATGGGTTTCTCATGGACAGTGGGCTACCATAGGCAAATCTCATTTTGACAAGTACTAATTATGGACAACGCAGTGGCAGACTGTAATCTCTGTCATGAGAGCCATCAACAGGGATGCAGCGAAGGCTTTAACAGTGGGTGGCAGTACTCTGGGTCAAATTAATCACCATCATAATGACAATGAAATCAGTAGAGCTTTGGGATGTTAAGTTTGATAAAAGAAGCCATTCTGTTCTCTGTCTGGCTATTTACATTGCAGCCTGGCCTGAGCTAATCCTTTGTCACGGTGTTCAGGGCTGGATTTTTTTGGCACAGGAGAGAGAACAAAGAGCAACCCCCCTTACAGAAGCAATGCTTTTATGTCCAGATCTGAGCTGCTGCAAGTGGATTACCTAAGTGTGAAGCAGACAGACCCAGATTTGCACAGACTGCTGTTCTGAGGCACGTGAAAGGACTCAAAAATGTTGGTGGAATTTTGGGGTGATGCAACCTCAGAAGTGCTGATGTGTGAAGTCAGCTCCATTTGCCTTTTGCTTTTGTCAGAGAGCTTTAGGAAGGTCTGTTCTACCTCCTTTGCCTCCTTTCACCATGGTCACAGGGCTTGAGGTCTGAACAAGTACCTCATTACAGCATAATGTAGGCAACTGCCAGATGAAGAGACATGCAGAGCGTGCAGAAACAGCTAAAAAAAAAAGGTTTCTAGGAATAACCAGGTGAGCTGATTCTGCATGTAAAGATGATACTCTAAACTGCTGAATTGTAGCCCAAGTCAGCCCTGCCCTACAGCTATGGGCTTGCTGACCAAGAGCGCTTCATACTGCTTTATTCTGCTTTAGATACATGTTTCATGCTCTGCTGCTAATGGTTGTTCCTATAATACAGAGCCTTGGAACATTGCTCAAAACCCAGCAAAAGCTCCCTGTGCACCCCCAGAAAGAACACGTGCAGGAGATGGACAGGAGCTGCCACCTTCAGTAACAGCTCTTCAGATTGCACAACCAGGGCAGCAGGGCCCAAGGCATCATCCAGAACACCCCAGCAGGTTTGTGTGGACAGACACAGCAAAAGGCTGTGCAGTTTGGATGCTGGGGTGGCACAAACACAAAACACCTCCTTGTTTTGCCATATAGGTATCCCCCATCCCCTGTCCTACCCTACTTGGGGTTATTTCCCATGTCCTCTGTGTCTTCCAATGACTATCAAATGCTGCTTTAATGAGGGTTATATAGCCCAGCTTTTTGTCTGGGGCTAGAATGGTGAATTTTCAGTCCTACATCCACAGTCCCACATAACAGGAGGAATCAGATGTAAAACAATGTCTTTTCATTTACCTGTTTAGTACCAGACTGGTGACAAAAATATATATCTACCCTAAAATCAAAAAAAAACCTGCCAACCATCCATTTTGGATCCATTTTGTAACTATGCAGAATAATCTGTTCTTTTATTAGAGTGGTTAAAGGAGATTTAGAGGGAGGAAAGAGCATGGTGACTTCTAAGGGAAGAGTGAGTAATTCAGTGCAAAAAGGGTAAATTTCATCTGCACATTCTTAACCGCGAGGACATTCTGCACATCTCAGGAGTGCACTAAGTGGTGCAGTAAACCAGTAAATTAGAAGAATGTAAATTCTTTAGTAGGAATTGCACGCAAGGGAAAAATGCTTCCTCATGCTCATATTTGTTTTCATGAAAATAATGTACACTCTTCCTAAAATCGTACTGGTACAGAGCTGAGTAAGACATCAAAACCAGTAATAGATATAACACTGGACTAAGAAATGGCAATGACACAATTATCTGCTGTGTTTCTGATGATAACTGATAAAGCGAGGAGCCAGCATATTTAGAGCCTGGCGCCAAGTAGGGAGCCTTGAAGCTCCCTTTGCCTCTCACTCTGTCTGTCTCATTTATCTCTCATTAAACTAAATTGTATTCTTATTGGCTGACTGACCTCTGATACTGTTATTAATTGATTTATATAGTGCCTTTTGCAAGCCTCAAGGCACTTCAGGGAACTGCAAATATATATAGGCATCACTTCACCAAACACCTAAGTGCAGCCACCTTTGGGGTGGAAACTGGTGGCCACTGCAGTGGCACTGGACAGACTTTGGGTTAGAAAAGAAGGCAGACTGGTGGAGCCAGCACTTCTGGCATCCTGTTGCCAAGCAGCTGCCTTGAAATCAGACTGGAAGGGTCAGAAATCTTTCAGAAAAAAAGACTAGTTCTGGCAAATGATGAATGAACAGAGCATGTTCAAAAACAAGTATGAGGCAGAATATTTTAATGGTGAATTCAGTGCCCAAGGGTAGTTGTGGGAAGGCCTGCATTCTTTCACAGTGTCCTGATGACTACAGAACTCCCCTGGGCACTGTTCCCTCAGAGCTTCTGCACCCTCCTCACAGCACTGCCTGACCTCCCCACTGGCTTTCATCCTCAGCAGCATGCATCTGCAAGCCCCACAGTGCCCAAAGGACTGCTGGGGGTACTGGCACAAGCAAACACCACATACAAGTGTTGAGCAGTACAAGGAGCCAGGCCTGGTGTTTCCTTCTCTCGCCACGTCAGGCACTTGGAAAGCTGACAAGGATTTCAGACCAGACACTGGGACTGCCTGGCTGTTTCAGCCATGCTCAGCTCAGGACCCAAAGTATCCCAGACATGGCTGCGAGCACTACTTCTGCATTTCCTTGATGCTCACACTGTGATGAGTGATGAAGAGTAAAAGGATAAAATAGGCTAATACACATAGAGCAGGTGGCCACAGAGAAAACAAGGAATTGCACACACCAACACAATGGCACAGATCTACTTAAAACTCAGCAATGACTCCCAGCACCACGGCAGGACCACATCTGTGTTCCCACTGAGCATCGATGCCGACCTCTCAGAAGTGGGGACTGTGGTTTTTAAGCATAAGCGCTTGAGCATTCATAATAAACATTTTTAATACTTTCCCATCCATTATAGATGAGAGAGCTTTTTCAGGATATTATAGTTTTGTCTTCATTTGAAACATCTGAATGCCTCTAATTAAAAAAAAAAAAAAAGAAAGAAAGAAAAAGAAGCCTTTCCAAAGGCACAAACATAGCAGAGAATATCAGAAATATCTTTGTTATTTTAAGTCATTAAAGCTTAGATCTGAGTGAAATGCACTGTATAGATCTGAAGGTTTTGAACCTCTCCCCATTAAGAACCCTGAATATGAAAAAGTGCACCCTGTTCCAAAGCAGAATTAATTTCTCTGGCTCCATTAACAAGCAGGTCTGCTCTTGTCTTATCTTTCAAGAATTCTATACCTGATTGCATTTATGTTCTCATTTAGCATCTCAAAATGGGCACTTTCCTTCAAGAAGGGATAGTACATAACTCACCTGCTTAGTTAATCTGACTAATTAACATACTGCCACCCATTAACTGCATTAGAACAACAACTGTAGCTCTCACTGCCTCTCTTGTCAGCAAGACAGACCTCTCGTAGTTTGCAAGGACATTGGTTGCTCTCTGTCTTCTTGTATCCAGGAGGTTATTTAGTGCACCAGCAGTAGATTTGCAGATAGCCCTGGAAGGGGCTATATAATTCTTAATATCCTGCAAAACCCCTTAGCCCGTAATCTTTCCTGGTGACTTATTGGAAATTATCCTAAAATTAAGTGCTTAACTCTGTAAGAAGCCTCTCTGGCATCCAAATGGCTCCCATGCAGCTCTTCCAACCTCACTGAAGGAAACCGATGGTGGAAATTAAAGAAGTTTTTCTTATGTATGACAACTCACGAGAAGTGTATCGATATTAAAATCTTTCATACTACGACCAGCCATGGCTGGACCTATTTCCCACAGCTATTCTAAGTGTATCAAGCCATGCTCAGACAGAAGTAAGATTTGTGGGTCCTTAGAAGAGTAATTTTCCAGGAAGCATGCCTTGCAAACCAGGAACATTTTTATTCATGGAGCTGATGCTTGGAACAGCAGGTTAAAAGACTGAGCTAGGGAGGCCAAGCCAGTGACTGCCAGAGCTCCTTAAGACAACTGCAGAGGTACTCAAGGAGATTTACACACCTAATTTCAGCCTGCCCCAAATAGGCTGAAAAGCTGTAGGACTCAGATAGGTGTGAATTTCTATTATTTATCTCAAATGGCTGTTCACAGGAAGCCTAATTATGGTCACTTAAATGCCAGGACAGTTAATCATTTCAGTGCTACTCGCTGTACCAGAAATACCTATCTTCTAACAGGCTTCTTCTGCATCACCTTTATGCAGGTGGAATCTGCTGGAATCACACACCTTCACACCACACTTCTGAGGAACAAACCTGCAGCCTGCAGAGGACAGCACAATGGGTAGTATCTCATTTCTCCCGTGCTGTTAGCATCGAGCTGTTGGATGCTGGTGTTTTGCTGTGTTATCCAAGTGATACTGGCTTCACTTGAGGTGCCTTGGAGACAGTGCACACCCACATCCACAGGGTGAGCCTGAAGGCTTTGTAAGTAGGGCTCCTCACCTCCTCAGTTAGCAGTGAGCATCAGCAGACATAATAGTTGAGGACATGGGTTTTCAACATAGTATTTACAAGCTTTAGAGATCTGAAATGTTTAGCGGACCTGATGGCAGTGTCACTGATGACACCAGATTCATTCACTAATGTCATGTTGGACAATGCCAGAGCTCACGCTGATTGTGCTCTGAGTAAAAGCTGAGCAACTGATCCCCTAACCAAAAATCCCTCACACACTGCTGGTCTCCACAAGAAGTGGCACTGCTTGTACACCTCTCCCACTATACGGTCACGCCACCACCGCTTGTCCCCGCTACCCCTAAGGCTGAAAAGCAAGAGGTCATAGCGCAGATGGAACAACCCCAACACAGTACAGGACCCCAAGTCTGGGTTTCAAAGTGTCCCTGATGGAACTAACAACAATTTTGTCCAACTTACATCAGCAGCTAAACTAGTTTCAGGACCAGTGGAGGGCAATATTGATTTGGCTTCCTAAGAATAAAGGGAGCTAGGCACCAGCTAGAGCACTAAGCTGGTGTGTGCAAGACAAAGCCCTTACTCTGGGCACAGGATAACTCTTTTGGGCATACAGCAGCTGGAGTGCCAGCACCAACCTGTGAAATGCCTTGCTCCCTGAGCTCCAGCTTGCTGTAGAAATGGTTGCTTTTGTGCACCATGACCAGTGCACAGTGAAGGACAAAGGCAAAAATAGCTTCAGGATGAAAGAGATTCCGTGTATGTATCAGTACTCTTTGGACTTCTCTTCTTTTCCTCATTATGAGCTTGACCCACCATTTAAAAATTTCGCAGTCCTGCATTTAGCACAAATTCAAGTCCAAGTAAATAGATAAAGGAGGACAAAAAAGGGGTACTTAGGCCACATTTTGTGAAATATGGTCCAGTTAATGCAGGACTTCATGTACTTCTGGACTTGAGCAAACTGAATAGAAGCTGAAGTCATCAAGCGTGCAAAAGTAGCAGGTTATTAAAAACTTTGGCCTTTTTTTAAAATAGTTCCTTAAGCTCCATTCATAACATTAAATCTCTTATTTTAACGCTAAGAAGGAATGCTCATATTTTGTATTGCCTCTCTTAGCGCTTCTGAACTGTTCTTGCAGTGATATGATTTATTCTGCTATAATTTCTCTCTCATGTTTGAGACTTTGATTCATTGTTTCCGGGTAAAGAACAGCTTTGAACTTGTATTCAGTGAAGAGCTGTGGTGTTTCTTTTTTCATCCTTGGTGTCTACAGCAAGTGATGGCTCCTAATCGGTACCCAAGGAGCAGGGGGATGCTGGGTGACCACTGCTGCTGGGGTTGCTAGAAGCCACTGCTAGTGGGCTTGCTAGAAAGATAGAAGCAAAGCAATGGGGGTGAAGGTAGGTTGGACAAAGACAGCAGAAATGTTGTTCAAACTAGGGGCAAAGCTGGGGTACCTGAGGACTGAAAGGAAATTGAATGGTGCAGGGTAGAGGTGGGCTTTGAGGGGTAACTGGTAAGATTTTTCCCTCCTTGTCCCACTGACTTCCTGCTGTTGCATCCCTGTCTTGTCCTGTTTCTGCTATGTCCAGGGTGACTGCAACCGCGTGGAGGCTCCCAGAGCAGACAGCAGCACAGCCCAGCACAGGCCACTAGCAGGTATTGATGAGTCCTGCCATCCAGGCTGCAGTGGGGAAAATCTGTTAGGAAGGAAGATATCTTTGGTTAGACCTGCTGATGAAAACTTGGCCATTTTTCCAGCAACTGATATAGTTGCTCCAAAAAGAAAGAGGGTACAATTTCTTCCTGTAGTCTGTGTCTATCATATCCATAGACTGTCATACTTACAACATGCTTAGGAATTTAGCATATGCCATTAAGTGTGAAATACTGTCCAAGAGCCAGCAGTGTCCACCTCAGACCATTTTGAATTGCAACCTATATGTGTCCAGCCTTGCTGATAGGCAGCAGAATTTATTTTACACAGCACAGAATGTGACAGAAGACTGGAACTGAAGATTGGAGAGCCTTAGCATGCTATTGGGTTTCTTTTTTTTTTTTTTTTTGCATGAGAGAAGCATCTGTATTATTTATATATAATTACTAATGATAGGATAGCAGCAAAGTGACTTGGTGGAGGCTAAATAATTTCTCAGAAGCCATAGATTGACAGAAAATATCTCTACTTCATCTTTAACTTCTGACTGCAAAGAACAGGTTGGCAGTGCAAAAATCATTCCTCTTATTGATCCATTATACATCCATCTTTCTGAGTGAGTTTTATTGTTAGAAATATTATTGAAAGCTTTAGTGAAGACCTGAACTCTTTAATCACCAAATAGGTCCTTCAAAAAGCTGAAATTAGTTTGGGCTTTGAACTTTCTGTCTGGTGATTCCACCAGGGGCCCAGTGGAACCATAAAGGTTCAGCTGCTTTTTTATCCCTTGCTGTGATACTTCTGTCCCAAGGAGTCCAATATGATGGCATTACATGTACCATATCTGTCTCCAGAAGACAGGAGGGAATTCTGTTGAAAAGCCTCCACTTTGAATGGGAGGAGGTGCTCAATGCTGAGTGATCCTAGGCTTCAAGGAAGAAGTTTACTGTACTTAGGAAGACTCGCACCTCTGTATATCCGCAACTGACCAAATTGGGGGAATGCAAAGACACTGGAAGGTCACATGACTTTTGGCACATCACAGAGCATAAGGATTTGCTGGGTTTACCCCACTGATACCTATTAGTGCCTCTTGCACATCCGTGCCTGTCCATCTGCTTGAATTCACATACTTGCCAACAGTCCTGAAGTCAGGCTAAGAGTAGAGGCAGGAGTCTGGAGGGTTCATCTAGTTTGTCTGTGAAAAGCTGATAAAGAAGATGTTCTTCTATTACATTTAGTTTTGCATTACAAAAAAAAAAAAATACTGAATTAGAACTTTATTTAGATAGAATTATTAATTGTCACATGGGCCTTTATCTCATTATATCAGTGAATCCAATTATCTTCAATTCACAATCCAGTTGGCTTGTAACACATGATTATAGGGAAGGACTTCAAGTACCCTCAAACTGTCTTCTGAGATGTCTGTATTCTCCAGACAAGGGAAACTTTAGCAAAAGAGTTGGTAAAATTCTGGCTGTTGAGCAGGTCACAGTGTGGAAGTTTATTGGGAAAGTTATCCCCCTCTTCCGCAAAGCCGGCACAGGCTTCTCAACAGGGTGAGCAACAAAAAAGCGTATTTCCAATTGCGTAATTTCCAATTGCTGAGGCGAGTAGCTCGAGAGAGGACGCCTTCAACACCGGAGCGAGGGGAAGCTCAGCGTCCAGGAGCCTCAACTCAGAGCAGCAACAGCCGCCGAGGGAGCCCCAAGCCCTCGACGGGACTTGCCCCGGAGCCGGCAGCTCAGCGGACCCGAGGAGCTGACTCACAGGGGCGGTGCCAGGAGGAGCGACACCGGACCTGACCGGGTAAAAACTGCCCCGGGGAGCGCGGGGAGCGGGGCGGGATCGAGGCGGTTTGTGCGAGGTGGTGAGCACTCGCGTTATGAGCAGGGTCTGCTCTGGGAGCTCTGCTCTG